>SKCR01027736.1:0-33859 GCA_019454045.1 Zanthoxylum bungeanum
AGTCCTGAAACTAAGAAGTTACTTTATTTGATAAAATAACATCTTAGGCCTAAGCCCGGAGTTAGCAAATAGTAGAGCATGATCTTTGAAGATTCATGTGATGATAACTTTAGTGTTTTAAATCCTTATGCTGCCATAAAGACTCCTTAATTTCTTAATCAGAACTAAGGATTAGATCCTTAAAGTATGATGAAGAAATTGAAGGATCTTCATAGATCTATTCTTAGATCTTAGAAGTATTAAATTGCAACTTAATAACTCTTGGAGAGTTAATGGCTATTCTCAAGGAGACAAAGCCAAAGTTTTCATAAGGCAAGTAGCGCAAGGCGCATCTTACTTCAATATTCTAGAAGGTTAAGGCTTGGCCAAAGACTTCTGGAATGTGAAAAAGGGCAAAGGCAAAATCATTCTGTTTTCTAGGAAGACAAAGGACATATCCCAAGATGTCTGCTTAAACTGTTGTAAATGGATCACTGAAGCGTGACTGCCGTATGGACAAAGCAGACATGAAGGAATTGAAGAAGGGCAGGCTCTGACTTCAATATGTTTGTCATAATATGTTCACTACTAGTATAAAATTGGATTTTAAATACTAAGTGTGATACATAATATGCATTGATGTGCTGAATCTGCTGTGAGCATGATACTGACTTCAGATGAGATTAATCTGCGAATCAGAAACGGGACGACAGTCGCTGTTTCAACAGTAGATACCTAAGTTTAGGAAAACCATTTGGGTGTTTGTACTTAAATTAGGAAACTGTTATAATGTAACTAGATTGACTAGAACATTATCTCTATATCGAGTATACTCGTTGCGAGTATACCTTTATATTCTAGAACACTAAAGTGTTTTATTTTATAAAGATGATATTGAGATAAACACATTAGATGTGAATAACAATATTTATATTTTGAATATAAATAAATCTCAACATATAATATGACAATAAATAGCTCAAACTGATTTGATTAGATGAGACTTATTTGTGGCAGTGTTTGTCTGGGACACAATTAAACAAGACTCGTATATCCACTTTTTGAAGAGTGGATACTAGGACAGATTTGATTCTACTCAAATAAAGTCTACGAATCTAGTTTATTAGGTAAAGTACCTAAAAAATACCTTTTACTTGGTGAAAGTGCAAGAACCATCGATCTGTTAGCCCTATTCATAGTGAAGCAAGTGGGGGGCCCATGTATAGCCAGGCTAGAGGAGGATATGAATGTTTCGTGACCTACGGATGTGGCATCGCGTTATGGTTATATGTTTCTTTTGAAACACAAATCAGAAACCTTTAGAGTTTCGACACGAAATAGATGAACAGATCGGCTAAAGTATTAAAACATCACGGTTTGACCATGATGAAAATACTTAAGCAGTAAGTTTCTCATATACTTGAAAGAGTATAGTATTCTTTCAATGAGGACTCCTCCCGGAACACGTCAGTTTGACGGTGTGTCTGAATGGAGAAATCGAATTTTTTAGACATGATAAGGTTAATCATGAGTCGCTCTGAGCTACCATTTTCCTTCAAAAGGGATAAGCATTAACAGTGCAATACTTATTTTGAATAAGCTTCCATAAAAATCTGTTTGACAGATTTCATATTAGATATAAACATGAAAGAAACTGGGCTTTCTCACTCCTGATGATTGGGAATGCTAGGCATACGTTTGGATGATACCAAACTAGAACCCAATTGGATAAGTGCCTAATGTAATTGGTTATCCTAAGGAAACCAAAGTATAGTACTTATACAACTCACTAGAGAACAATGTAATTGTTGCTCACCATGCGGTTTCCTAAGAGGAATATCGATATGCAGTGGTAAGTGGGAGGATAGTAAAACTCGATGAAAAATCGGAGTTATACTGTTCAAGGCACCAAGTCCTTAATGGAACACAAAACAGTTCATCAAGGATGAAACTGTATCAGTAATCTTCGAATACACAAGAACCGCGTAGGTCAGAGAGAGTCAGAAAACAACCTGGGGTATGGGTTTCTGATCTCACCTCATAAAGATGTCAATCTTATTGAGGAATACAAACTGACTACGTGTGAGGAAGTGATACAAGGTATCGACTCCCTATTATGGCAAAGTGCCATGAGTCCGAAATGGATTCCATGTATATCAACTATGTTTGGACACTAGTTATTGTACCGCAAGGCATTATGCATATTGGTACTATATAAGTCTTCAAGGAAGACATACATGGAAGGCAACATACCAATGTACTAAGCTAGGCTTGTAGCGGAAAGGTATCGTTATCAACATTGTGTTGATTACAATGAAACCTTTTACCCGTTGCCATGGATAAATCCATTTGGATAATGCTTGCTGATGCTGCATGTTTCATTCATGAAATATGGCAGCTGAACGTCAAAATCATTTTCCTTAAACGGAAACCTTTTTGGAGGATGTTTATAACATCCTGACGGTTTTGTCGTACCAAAACTAGCAAATAAGATTTGCAGGTTATTGATCCATGTATGGAATAGAAGTAAGCATTGGGTTCTTGGAACTATCGTTTTGATGTAATCATAATGGTGTATGATTTGATTCAAAACGAATATGATTCTTGTGTATATAAAGAGGTTAGTGGGAGCGCATGAAAGTGACTGTCCTAAATAATGATGATATGTCATTTCTTGGAAAATGATATTCCCATATTACAATCGTGGTGAAAGCTTGGCTTTCATGAAAATTCTCCGTAGAATTCTTGGGAGAAACAACCTTTATTCTAGGAATAAAGATCTACTGGGATAGATTTAAATTTGTTAACATTCTCTGAGAACTCGTACATTGAAAAATATACGTGACCTGGTGTCTCATACGCTTTGAGCATATGGAGTCACAAACAGGTCAATCAAGTGATAGTCACTGGATTGATATTGATATTAAGAACATCTGTTAGTATCTTAGAGAACTAAGGATGATGTCTTAAACTATAGAGAAGGAGAACTTGAAGTGACTGGGATCACTGCTGTAAGTTTCCTAACCGATTAAACAACGATACTATACAGTTTGAATAACGGAACAGTGTGCTGGAAATCTTCCAAGCAAGATATGTTACCGAATAAACAACAAATGCGGGTTATTGTACGGTGAGGCAGCAATAGAAGCCATTTGGGTCGATGAAATCTAATTAGATTAGATATAGTTCTGTTAGTAGCTGAGCTAGGCGTCAGCACAGGCTAAAGAATTAATGGTCTCATCAACGATCCAGATAAATACTTCGACTATTCATCTGATTCGTTCGGATCATACATCGTGAAGATGTGATGATCGTATAAATCGCATCAGACGATAATCATGTAAATTCGCTGACGAAAGCCTTTCCTCAGCAGTTTGAGCGAACCGTACATAGTTCGGGTGTAAGACACTCGAGTGACTGGCTATAGGCCAAGTGGGAGATTGTTGGACAGTTATGACCATAGCGTCACTATTTGTACAGATCATGGTGTTGTTGTACAAATTAACTATGTGACAAGGAGATTGCGCTCTTATCATTTGTGATTAGATCACCTAGATGTATAAATGATAGGAGGTCCCAATGATTAGTTCCTGGATTGAGATTATATGAGACAGTATCAGTCCTGAAGGATTAATCATTAAATATCCCTAGTCGTAGTATTATCGAGACTGGACATCGATAATGCGAATAGACTAGTATTGCACTTGTGCGCGTTGTGGGAGCACAACGGCATAGTTCTCATAAATTTAAGTATTGGATACTTAAGCAAGTTTAATAGGAGGTTGTGTTTTTACCGATGGTACGGAGAACAGCTTCGCTCTCGATAGACCCCTCGGAATTCCATTGGTAGTATGACTATGTGTCTATGGAAGTCTGATATCAGGGTAGGTGTATTTGGTCTTAACCTGAGACTTGCATCGCTAACACTTTCGACAATCAATATGCTTTGGTTTTGGTCGTCCAGGGCTTTAACCGGTTCTGTGTACGCCTCTACTGGGTATATCAAGAATCGTAGTGTTTGGGTGTGATGTCAAGACGGAAGTATCACTCCAGTCATAGTGGAGATGATGTCACGTAGGATACGGGTACTAGTGCTCTTAAGTACTGCAGTCATCGGGATATTATGACTAGGTCATGTATGTCCGATTATAGAGACTAGTTACCAGACATCCGACATGTGCTTCGTACGGGGCAGACACATTCCAGCCCCAGGCCTAGCACGTGACATCCGATACTGGATCAATATGCAATACGCAATACTACGTATACTACATCTGACATAGATTATATATTCCAGTAAGAATATTTCTGGAGAATCGGGTAGGCATGGTGCTTTGCTAGAAGCCAACCATGTCTTGTAAATCGGTAAGCATGTGGTACGAGGTACGCACGTATTCGGATAATCCGATGACCGTATTTACTGCCAACATATCCAGGGATCTCTTGGGTCGCTTCCCAAAGATTCACCGATGACAGTTGATTTAATTAGAATTAATCTGGGATTAATTAAGAGAGAGAATTAATCTGGGATTAATTAAGAGAGAGAAGATTAATCTGGATTAATTGAGGTATTATTTAATCTGGGATTAAATGTGTTCGGAAGAGAGAGAACGCGATTAATTTGGAATTAATCGGTAAAATAAATTTAATAGTTAAATTTGATTTTTCTATTTTATTTATTAGTATGGGCTAAATTAATATATCGGATATATTAATATGAATTGGATTTCATTACGAAATTAAAGTCAGGACTTTAATATGAACGAACGAATTAATTTAGAATTAATTCGTAGACGACATTCGTAATATATTTGTGAGGCATCGTTATTTAATTAAACTAGATTTAATTATTTAGCGATGAGAATTCGTTTAATCGGATTAAACGGATCCGAGCCGCGGAAAATGTTCGTAGAGACATTTGAATTTTGAATTCAAATGTGGGGCCCACTTTAAATGTGGTAGTTGGAGAGTGGTTGGCATTTATGCAATACCATCCACTTTTCAACCACCTTGGAATGGTTTTGGCAAAACCATTTACCCAACCACCTTGTTTAGGTGAAAAGGGTAAATTGGCTTTTACCAAAACCTTCTCTCTCTCTCATTTGTGTATGCATCACACTTGACACACTTTGAACAAAGAAAAACCCTAATACTCTCAAGCTTGGGCGTGAATGGCCTTCCACCTTCTCTTTGATTTTGTGGCAAAATCAACAAAGCTAGCACTTGGAGAAATCAACTAAGGTGATAGGGAAACTACTTCAAGAGTTGGAATCATCACTTAAAGCTTGGATCTTGGAGATCTCTTCTCAAAATTTTAAAGCTCAAATCCGTTCATTGTAAGTATATTCCGCAACTTATTTTGAATTTATGAACACCTTTACATGCTTATTAGATACTTGGCATGTTCTAGGAACACTAACAGATGTGTATTACCACACATCATCGGAGTCAGCCGGGGCTGAACTGTCGAGTGGGTATTCACTATGGGTGGGTCCTTCTCAGTTGATGCCTTACACATAAGGAATATACTTAATGAAACATCTGACTGAGAAAATGAGGGTCACTTATATCTGTGGTCCAAGAGGGATTTTGGTGTGAGGGCTAACCCCCAACATCGGGGTAACTAGCAACAGTGTTACATGGAAATGGTTTTTGGGTTAGTTGACATCTCTGAGGCTAATTGTGTGTTGGATAATTATGACCCATAGCGTCACTATTTGTAAAAGACATTGTGGTTTTGTACAAATTAACTATGTGACAATGGAAATTGCATTTTATCATTTTGAAATTTGATTACTTAAATATATAAATGATAAAAGTCCTTATGATTAGTTCCAGATTATTAGATATGAGACAATATCAATCAATAAAGGTTTAATCATTAAATATCCATAGTCGTTGTATTATCGAGACTGGACATCGATATGCGGAATAGACTAGTATTGCACTTGTGCGTGTTATGGAAGCGTAACAGTATAGTTCTCATATATTTAATTATTGGATACTTATGCAAGTGTGATTGGAGGTTGTGTTTACTGATGGTACGAAAACAGCTTCGCTCTGGATAGACCCCGCAGAATCCCATTGGTAGTATGACTGTGTGTCTATGGGAATCCGCATCAGGGTAGGTGTATTTGATCTTAACCTGAGACTTGCATCGCTAGTACTTGCAACAATCAATACGCTTTGGTTTTGGTCGTCCAGGACTTTAACAGGTTCTGTGTACGCCTCTTCTCGGTTTATTGAGAATCATAGTGTATTGGGTGTGATGTCAAGATGGAAGTATCACTTCAGTCATATGGAGATGATGATCACGCAGGGATACAGAACTGGTACTCTAATTGTTGCAACCATCAGGATAATATGACAAGGTCATGATTATTTGATTAAAGAGGCTAGTTGCTTGTGATCCGATATATGCTTCGTACGGGGCAGACACTATTCTAGCCCCAGGCCTTGCATGTGACATCCGATACTAGATCGCAATACGCAATACTACGTATACTACGCCTGACATAGATTAAATATTCCTTTAAGAATATTTTTGGAGAATTGGGTAGGCACGGTGCTTTACTAGAAGCCAACCATGTCTTGTAAATCGGTAAAAACGTGGTACAAGGTACGCACGTATTCGGATAGTCCGACGACCGAATTTACTACCAACATATCCAGGGATCTCATGGGTCGCTTCCCGAAGATTCACCGATGACTAATGATGTGACTTGTGAGGTGACATGTGGGCCCCACTTGAATTCAAAATCTGAGTGGGCCCGGAAACACTTCCCGGGCTCGGGTTCACTAATTCCGAATTAACGAATTTTCCGTTGCGACGTAATTAAATCAAATTTAATTAAATAATTGTGCCTAGCAAAATATTATTCACGTCGCTAACGAATTAATTCTAAATTAACTCGTTCGCCCGAATTAAAATCTAATTTTAATTCCGTTATGAAATCTAATTTCATTTAATATATCGAATATATTATTTTATCGATTAATTCCAAATTAATTGTTCTCTCTCTACAAATAGTATTTTATCCTAGATAAAATCTCTCCGCAATTAATCATAGATTAATTATGTTCGAATCATACGTCATCGGTGAATCTTCGGGAAGTGACCCATGAGATCCCTGGATATGTTGGTAGTAAATTCGGTCGGTCGTCGACTATACGAACACTTGCGTACCTTGTAACACATTTTTACCGATTTACAAGACATGGTTGGCTTTTAACAAAGCACCGTGTCTACCCAATTCTCCAGAAATATTCTTAAAGGGATATTTAATCTATGTCAGGCGTAGTATATGTAGTTTTGTGTATTGCGATCTAGTATCGGATGTCACATGCAAGGTCTGAGGCTGGAATGGAAGTGTCTGCCTCGTACGAAGCATATATCAGATCACAAGCAACTAGTCTCTTTAATCAGATATCATAACCTTGTCATATTATCCCGATGGTTGCAACCAATTAGGGTACCAGTTATGTATCCCTGCGTGATCATCATCTCCATATGACAGAAGTGATACTTCCATCTTGACATCACACCCAATACACTACGATTCTAATAAACCCAGAAGAGGCTTACACAGAACCTGTTAAAGTCCTGGACGACCAAAACCAAAGCGTATTGATTGTCGCAAGTACTAGCGCGATGCAAGTCTCAAGTTAAGACCAAATACACCTACCCTGATGCGGATTCCCATAGACACATAGTCATACTACCAATGGGATTCCGCGGGGTCTATCCAGAGTGAAGCTGTTTCCGTACCATCGGTAAACACAACCTTCTATCACACTTGCATAAGTATCCAATACTTAAATATATGAGAACTATGTTGTTACGCTTCCATAACACGCACAAGTGGAATACTAGTCTATTCCATTATCGATGTCCAGTCTCGATAATACTACAACTAGGGATATTTAATGATTAAACCTTTATGGATTGATATTCTCTCATATCTAATAATCCGGAACTAATCAAAAGGACTTTTATCATTTATATATTTAAGTAATCAAATTACAAAATGATAAAATGCAATTTCCATTGTCACATAATTAATTTGTACAAAAACCACAATGTTTTTTACAAATAGTGACGTTATGGGTCATAATTGTCCAATAGCTTTCGTCAGCGGATCTGCAATGTTGTCCTCTGATTCGACCTTCTCGATCTTCACATCGTCATGATGTATGATCTCACGAATCAGATGGAAACGTCGAAGAACATGCTTGGATCGTTGATGAGACTGTGGTTCATTAGCCTGCGCTATAGCCCCGTTACTGTCACAATACAATGGAACGGGCTCAGCTGCTAACAGAATTACTCATAATCCAATTAGGAATTTACGGATCCAAACTGCCTCTTTTGCTGCTACAGCTGCAGCAATATACTCTGCTTATGTTGTTGAATCGGCAATAGTCTCTTGCTTGGAAGATTTCCAGCTTACTGCTCTGTAGTTCAATCAAAATATGTACCCGAATTGCGACTTTCAGTCGTCTTTATCGGTTTGGAAACTTGCGTCGGTAAACCCAGTTACCTCAAGTTCTCCATCTCCATAGATTAAGAAAGCATCCTTAGTTCGTCTAAGATACTTTAGGATATTCTTAACCGCCATCCAATGACCATCACCTGGATCGGCCTGATAGCAACTACACATGTTTAAAGCATACGAGACATCAGGTCGCGTACATATCAAGGCATACATGATCGATCTGACTTCCGAGGCGAATGGGATCCGACTCATGTTGTCTCTCTCATCTTGAGTTTTAGGACACATGTCCTTAGATAGAGTGACGCCATGTGACACTGGCAACAGTCCCCTTTTGGACTGATCCATGTTGAATCTCTTCAACACTTTGTCAATGTACGTGCTCTGGAAGAGTCCAAGCAGCTTTCTAGATCTATCCCGGTAGATCTTTATTCCTAGAATAAAGGCTATTCTCTTAGATCTTTCATGGAGAATTTTAATGAAAGCCAAGCTTTCACCGATGTTAACATGGGAATGTCATTGCCAATAAGCAATACATCATCAGCGTAAATGACAATGAATGTTAGTGCGCTCCCACTAACCTTCTTATATACACAAGGATCATCCTCATTTTGAATGAAATCAAATTTTTTTATGATCTCATCAAAACGTTGTTTCCAAGAACGCGATGTTTGCTTCAATCCATAAATGGATCGATTTAACTTACAAACCTTGTTTGCAAGTCTTGGTACGACAAAACAGTCAGGTTGTTGCATATAAACATCCTCCAAAAGGTTTCCGTTAAGGAAAGCGATTTTCATCGTAATCGAAATATGCAGCAATAGAAAGCATTATCCGAATGGATTTAATCATGGCAACAGGTGAAAAAATTTCATCGTAATCGACACCATGTCATTGACGATACCCTTTCACAACAAGCCTAGCTTTGTACGTTTGTATGTTTCCATCCATATCGGTCTTCTTCTTGAAGACCCATTTACAACCAATAGGTTTTACCGCCTTCTGGTGCATCAACCAGTGTCCAAACTTGGTTGGTGTACATGGAATCCATTTCGGAATTCATGGCATCTTGCCATAAATCGGAGTCGATACCTTGTATCGCTTCCTCATACGTAGTCGGCTCGTCTTCCTCAATAAGATTAATATCCACATAAGGTGAGATCAGAAACCCATACCTCTCAGGTTGTTTTCTGGCTCTCTTCGACCTACACGGTTCTTGTGTATTCGAAGATTGTGGTACAGTCTCATCCCTGATGGACTGTTCATGTTCCGTTAAGGATTCTGTGCCAGGAACAGTATCACTCCGATTTTCATCGAGTTCTACTTTCCTCCCACTTATCACTGCATTTAGGAATTCCTTCTCAAGGAAAACCGCATGTAGAGCAACAATCTTGTTCTCTTGTGGGGGATAGTAATATCCTTTGTTTCCCCAGGGATACCTACAACAAAAAGGTATTTATCCGATTTGGGTTCTAGTTTGGTACCTTCCAAACGTTTGACGTATGCCCAGCATCCCTAAATCTTTAGGAATGAGAAACCTGGTTTCTTTCCTGTCCATATTCATATGGAGTCTGTTGAACAGACTTTGACGGAACCTTATTCAAAATAAGTATTACACTTTCAATGCATATCCCCAGAAGGAAATAGGTAGCTCTGTGCGACTCATCATAGACCTTACCATGTCAAACAAAGTTCGGTTTCTCCGTTCAGACACACCATTTAATTGCGGTGTCCCGGGAGGAGTCCACTGTGAAAGAATACCATATGCTTTAAACTAATCAAGAAACTCATTGCTTAAGTATACGCCACCACGGTCCAACCATAATGTCTTAATACTTTTACCGGTCTGTTTTTCTACTTCGTGTCGAAACTCTTTGAATTTCTCAAAGGTTTCCGACTTGTGTCTCATAAGATACACATAACCATAACACGATGCATCATCCATAAAGGTTACGAAGTATTCATATCCACCTCTAGCCTGACTAGACATGGGCCCACATACGTCACTATGAACGAGGGCTAACAGTTCGGTGGCATGTGCATCTTTACCGCTAAAAGGTGATTTAGGCATTTTGCCTAATAAATAAGATTCGCAGACGTCATATGAATTTGGATCAAATCCGTCCAAGTACCCACTCTTCAAAAGTGTGGATATACGTGTCTTATTTATGTGTCCCAGACGAAAATGCCATATGTAAGTTTCATCTTTGTTACTTACTTTAAGCCTTTTGTTTGTTACATTATATGTTTGAGATTGATTTATATTCAAAATATAAAGACCATTATTTACATCAGCAGTGCAAATTCCCATATCATTTTTATACATAAAACACCTAGTGTTTCTAAATACAAAAGTATACCCACATTGGGCTAACATAGATACAGAAATAATATTCCTAGTCAAAATAGGTACATAATAACAGTCTGTAAGTTTAAGTACATGCCCCGATGGCAATTCCAAAATAAAAGTGCCAACGGCGAAAACGGCGACTCGTGTCCCATTTCCAACGCGGAGGTCAATCTCTCCTAAGGCCAGTCTCCTGCTAATCTGCAGATCCTGCACATCAGTACATATATGAGTACCACAACCAAAATCAAAAATCTAATTTTTAAAACTAGTAGTAGCCATGTTTATTTCTATAACAAACATACATGAAGTCGGTGCCTTGCCCGCTTTGATTTCCTTCATGTGTGCCTTGTACTCGCGATATTCACGCTTCTAGTGACCCCGCTTGCTGCACTGCAGACATACATCTTGGGATTTGTCCTTACCATTCCCAGAAGGTTTTGACGATTTGACATTGCCTTTCTTCTTCTTCTTCTTCTTTACACCTCCAGTCGCCTTGGGCCAAGCCCTCGGAGTCTGAGATGTTGAAGCGAAGTGTGCCTCGCGCTTCTTGCTCTTTTGAAGCTTTTTTTCTGCTTCGCGCAGTGTGGACATCAACTCTCCAAGAGTTTGTTCTTGGTTCATCATATTGTAGTTCATGATGAACCCACTCCAAGTGTCGGGGAGAGACTGTAAGATCAAATCTATTGAAGTCTCAGCCTCGAAGACAATGCCCATCTGTCCCAGCTGCTCAATGTCAGCAATCATCTGTGACACATGGTGCTCAATAGACGTACCCTCTGACATGCGAGCACGGAAGAGCTTCTTCTGCAACTCATATTTTTGCGATCTAAGATTAGATCGGTGAAGATCATGCAAATTCACCATCATATTATAGGGAACCAATCCCTTGTTTTGACGACGGAATTGTTGAGTCATAGCAGCAAGCATTATAGATTGAGCAGTGAAGTTTTCATCGCTATGAGTCTTCCAAAGCTCTAGCTCAACTATCTGATCAGATCTAGGCTTAGGCCCAAGAGGTCTCTCTGTAGTGTAGAGTAACTTGGATCCCTGGACAATCCTGAGATTCATGTCCCAATCTTGAAAGTTTGTGCCATTAAAGACATTTTCGCCCATAATAATATCTCTAATGCTTAACTTTTCTGTCATCTTAATTGCAATAGCCAAACTATTCAATTAACGATGTATGGGTACAATCCAACTGTTACAAGAAAAATAATAAAATATTAGTCCAACTAATAAATATTTATAATTGACGAAATAATTTGAAAGCGCGTAAAGCTAAGTATTTGAATGAAATTGCAAATTCAATACTAGCATCCCACTATTTTTCGGCGAGCCTCTAACCCTCTGTTGAGTACTCGGGAAACCTAGTTTCCTAGTGGGCTAGGATCCCGTTAAATAACACACAACCTTGACTTTGGCCAAAAAGCTGTATGATATTTAACTAGGTAGATCTCTAAGATCAATTGGATCTCATCCAATTCCTAGATCCGGTAGGTGGACCTCCAAGTCTGAAACATATATACAATATATATGCCAATATATCCAATATATTTTCCTAACCTTTTCCTCTGAATCAACTAAGCCTTGGCTTTGGCACAACAAGCTTAATGATTCCAGTTAAGCAGGACGCATTGACCTTGGAAAGCTTCGTAATCGATGTCGATGGACAAGAAGTGATCTTGACTTTGGCCAACAAATCACAACTTGGACAAGACTTTGGCCAACAAATCACAACTTGGACAAGACATACGATATGGAACAAAGCCTTCATGATTCAACACACCCGCGATGGACAAAGGTCTTGACTTTGGCCAACAAACCAGTGCCAATCTTGGATCTTGAGAAAGAATCACTCAATGGAAGGAAAACGCTTAATATTTGTTGAGGGTTTTTCGCTTAAATTGGCAACCAATTTATTATCTTTGAATAGGTCTCATTATACACCCTTAAGCATGCATTCTAAAAGCATAATAAGGCATGGTAAATAAATTAATAATGATATGCAGATGGATATCTCACAGATTGTTTCTAGAACAAATCACTCCATTTCCTCTCCCCAGCTAGCACTACTCTGACTTCTATCCAATTACATAATACAATTAAAGAAACCTCATTAACATTGAGGGGAATTATGTGAGAAGCGAATTATAAAGAATCGAGAGATAAGGCTGGACACGCAGGTCCAATTTAATAAATTCTAAATTTACAACAATTTCCAAAATTGCCATTTCCCTTCTAATATCCATCCGATATACATTATTCATACAACACATCCATATATTCACACAAAGCATGTTATTCAATCAATCTAATCCAATTAGTTAATCTTTGAATAAAGTGATCATCCAATGTTCAAACAACGATTTGATTTGCGCGAGTCCAACTCGTTTAAGAATAAGTACTCAAAGTACGAATTCTTGAATTATATCGAACAACAATTTTAAATCTAATTTAATTTGTATTCAATACTAATTCTATATTTAATTCCAAATTAAATAATTACACTTTAATGCGCCTTTACGACTTAGATTCTAAATCTAATCTTAATGGGTCTCAAAGCCCAATTAACATCCAATGTTATTTAATTAAAGTCCAATAGGCTTTCAATTAATTTCTTAAGGCATGGACTTAAGAAATAACATTGGAGCATTGTCGTGAGCTTCTCTTCCCAAAGGAGAAAATTTGTTGTAATTTTTCTCTCAAGCTAGCACTTGAAGAATCATATTAGGTGATAGGGAAACCATTCCCATAGAGTTTGGAGTCAAAGATCAAAGCTTGGAGCATTGATTCAACATTCAAAGAAAGCTTGGAATCACCACTCAAGGAGCAAAATTTTTGTTATCAACGCATCCAAAATTCGTTCGTTGTAAGTATATTTTTGCTATACTTCTTCTTGTATTCACATGATTTCTTGCCTAAATTGATCTTGGGAACACCTTAGAAACCCAACATTATGATCTGCAACGTCTTCAAAAGTCGCTGCAAGATTGGTTTGGAGGATGGGGTCATAAGGCTTATTGTGGAGTTCATAATGCCAGTTGAGGCCATATACTTCAATTACCTTTAGAGGGTGATGTTGGTACTTCACTTTGTGATGTTTTCTCCTTCCAACGCTCGCGATCATTCTTGTAGAGCGCACAGTTGAGCAGATGTGGTGTCTGGGGTATTTTCATTTTTGAAAGTCATTGATGGTTTGTGGTTCAAGTCGTAGACTAACTGTATTTTGCCTGCTATGAATCACTGGGGGCCCACGGTGGGCGCCAAATTATAGACGTTGAATTTCGCTATCGGCCTACAATCAAGAATTTATTTGATGGGAGCACTAGTGATCCTTCAAAACAAAGGAAAAATAAGCGTGCAGTAACTACCCACCGGTGTGATGGATGTTGTAGACACTATGACGTTCAAGTCAGTGATGATGACGAACAGAAAAAAAATGGAAGAGCAAGGTTGAGAGTTTCCTTGACCTTCATAGATTGCCGTGAGGGAGGTAAATTGGTGTTTAAGGAGTTATGTATGCGTTTAGAACTCGAGTGTGAGTGCCAAAGCTTGAATTGTTGCATCTTGAATGAATTAATCCCTCGGACCCCCCCCCCCCATTTTATAGGTTGTGTAGTAGCCCCTTTATTCAGTTTAGAATTCTTTGCAAATGTCGTATTACAATCGTATTTAAGAAAGGTTAGTAGAATAAAGGATTAATTAGGAGTGCCTAGATATCCGAGATTAGGCGTAATCTATATTATATCGGGGATTGTACCACCGTGTTTGTAGGTAATTTATCTCGATCAAAATACTTATTTTCCTTATTAAGAAGCAATTAGTCGTGTGTAGACTGACAAACAATGTCTACTGGGACGTTACATAATATGGGGTAATATTGACTGAGATATTGCTCATGTGTTGTTGGCTGAGACGTTAAGTAGCACGATTAGGGCTTGTTGGAGACCCTTTGAGTCGTGTGGACTTTTAGAAGTCTTTAGGCCATATTGGCCTCTTCTATTGGGGTGTATGGGCTCATGGGCCCTATGTGTAGGCTCGGCATCACATCGATTGGGCCCTGATGGTAGCTCATAATGCTGTTTTGGGCCAGATGAGGGCCATGAGGCATGTCTTTATGCACCTCCAATGTGTGGGATTGAGTCATAATGACATTTGGGTCCTTATCCCAAATTTGACATGTACAATAATAAACTTGAATACAAAGGTAATACGATAAAAAGAACTTAAAATCATAACTTCTGCGTAATATTTCCTCAAATATGTTTCCTCTCTTTATAACAGAACAACTATGATGAATTATTAACCTAGAACACGAAGTTATCTACAAGCCTCTTTCGATGGTCAAATAGAAATGCCCAACTTAGTTCAATTACTTATATTCCTCAACTAATTAATCTAAGCCAATCACATTACGATCAAGTTCTAATCATGGCTACACATGCCCTGCATGTATATTCCTAACCTGAACGAAAATCGATTCTATGAATATGATCATGCGTAGGGATGGCAACGGGCCGGGTATAAGACGGGGATGTCAATACCCACACCTGTACCCGCGTGATATATAATATCCCCGATCCCGGCCCATCACTCATGCGGGTACGGGTCGGGGATTCCCCGTATAGAAAAGGATATACATGTCGCCATCCTCTATCCCATATCCTCATTTATTTATTAATTATTTTTTATCTTTATGTCTTTTAAAAAAATCAATTAAAAAATTATTGGAACAAATAGATATGAAATAAAAATATTAAATTAACAACTATAGGTTTAAATTTACTTTAGTACTTAATGTTGGAGAATTATGACCCATAGCGTCACTATTTGTAAAAGACATTGTGGTTTTTGTACAAATTAACTATGTGACAATAGAAATTGCTATTTTATCATTTTGAAATTAGATTACTTGTATATATATATAATGATCATAGTCCTTATTATTAGTTCCAGATTAATAAGATATGAGACGATATCAATCCACAAAGGTTTAATCATTAAATATCTCTAGTCGTAGTATTATCGAGACTGGACATCGATAATGCGGAATAGACTAGTATTGCACTTGTGCGCATTGCGGGAGCATAACGACATAGTTCTCAATATTTAAGTATTGGATACTTATGCAAGTGTGATAGGAGGTTGTGTTTACCGATGGTACGGGAACAGCTTCACTCTTGATAGACCCCGCGAAATCCCATTGGTAGTATGACTATGTGTCTATGGGAATCCGCATCAGGGTAGGTGTATTTGGTCTTAACTTGAGACTTGCATCGCTAATACTTGCGACAATCAATACGCTTTGGTTTTGGTCGTCCGAGACTTTAATAGGTTCTGTATACGCCTCTTCTGGGTTTATTGAGAATCGTAGTGTATTGGATGTGATGTCAAGACGGAAGTATCACTTCAGTCATATGGAGATGATGATCACACATGGATACAGAACTGGTTCTCTATTATGTTGCAACTATCGGGATAATATGACAAGGTCATGATTATCCGATTATAGCGATTAGTTGCTTGTGATCCGATATATGCTTCGTACGGGGCAGACACTATTCCAGCCCCACGCCTTGCATCTGACATCAGATACTGGATCGCAATACGCAATACTACGTATACAACGCCTGACAAAGATTATATATTCCTTAAAGAATATTTCTGGAGAATTAGGTAGACACGGTGTTTTGCTAGAAGCCAACCATGTCTTGTAAATCCGTAAGAAAGTGGTACTGGGTCAAACGTATTCGGATAGTCCGACGACGGAAAATTCGCGAGCGACGTTCGTAATAATTTTGCAAGGCATTATTATTTAATTAAATTGGATTTAATTACGTCGCGACGGAAAATTCGTTTAATCGGATTAAGCGAACCCGAGCCCGAAGTGTGTTGAGCAAGCCACTTGAATTTTGAATGAAAGTGAGTCCCACCAACTTACATCACTTGTCCATCAAGTGTCAAAGTTGATTGATGGGAGTAGTTGGAGGCCTTAAATGCATTTTTCCCTCCAAAACTTTGCTTAGCCTTTTGGTAAAGCATATACCAAAATTTGGTTTTCACTTTTCATAAGTGGTAATTGATTTTAGAAATCAAAATATCAAAAAGCCAAATAACTCTCTCTTCTCCTCCTTTTGCCGTGAGTTACAAAGACACAAGGGGAAATTTTGTTGCAAAATTTTCCAAGAGCTAGCACTTAAAGAATCATACAAAGGTGATAGGGAAACTTTTCCCATTGAGTTTGGAATCAAACTTCAAAGCTTAGAGATACACCAATCATTCAAAGAGGAGCTTGGAGCAACTTCAAAGGAACAAAATTTTTGTTCTCCAGACATCAATTCAACCGATCAAAGTGAGTATAATTTCTGCTACTTCTTTGCGTATTCACACATGTTTTATGCTTAAATGATCTTGGGATTGACCTTAGAAACCCAACACTTAAATAAAGAAAAAATATATATAAATTACTAAATAAATACTATTGTTGTAGAAATCTAATATTTAAAACAAAATGAAATGAATTAATTAATAGTGATAGAAATCTCATCTTCAAAATAAAGAGAAAAATATTATATTGAATTGAATAAATAAATTATATTTTTCCTATTTTTGATTTAATAAGTACTTAATTTTTTTGACTAAAAAAATTAATAATTAAAAAGCCAAATTCAAACGGGTTTATTGAGCGGGTATGAGTTAGAGAGTCTTATACCAATACCCGGCTCGTATACCTAACAGGTATTAAAAATATACATGCACCCGGCCTTTTTTTAAAAACGATCGCTAAAGACCCGCCCATAATACCTCGGGCCCCCATCCCCATGAGAATTTTTGTCATCCCTAATCATGTGTTATCAATTCCGAAGGCTAAATCAAAACTCTCTTTTTTAAGTTCATTTGGGTTTACCACAACTATCTTATTGGTGATCAAATAATAGAATGCACTAAGTAAAGAAAATTATAAACAATCCACATTGAAGGTCACAAATCAATCATAAAAGAGATTCAATTATTCACAAGTTCAAATTGGTCTCCATTGCAATCCTTGAGTAAGATCTAGTTCATGATAAAGAAGATAAACAACAACATCATTTTCAATATAATAAATAACAAAGAATTAATATATAAATGATATAAAAAAAAAATAAATCATGAAGGTTTTCAATCTTCGAACTCTAAGTTTTCAACCTTCTTTTCTTAATTCTTATTTGATCTTCTTGTTCTGGTTGTTCTTGAATGGTTGTTATATTTAGAGACCAGACATCTTACCTCAACAAGCAATGATTGTTAGCGTAAAATGGTAGAGCTTGAGTTGGTTTTGAAAAAAAGGATAAATTTGATTTTGTAGCCTCTCTAACTCGAGTAATTAAGTCTGTATGGGTGCTTTAATACTTAGTACCCTAAGGCCAATATGTCTGGGAGTCACTGGCCCAACGCTCATTACATAGGTTAAGGAGAAAGATTAAGGGAATTGGACAATTTTTTTGACATCTGAAATCCGAGAATTTAAATCTGTATGGGTGTCTTTACACCTAGCACCCTAAAGCCAACTAGTTTAGGAGTGACTGACCCAAAGATCGTTAAAAGAATTGATGATGTTTTTATGTAAAAAAACTATTCATATAAATAAATAAACTGTCACCAAGGTTTCCAACCATATAACCTCTCTTGAATTTCCAAAAGGGGGATCACACCACACGTCTTTGCTAACCTCGTATTACCTCGCATCTCCGACCACTATTATACAAAATTCGACAGCATAATAACAACACACAAAACCCCATACAATCAAGTTTCACGCTCACTCCATCAATCTCATCTCAACAATCACGAAATACTCAAATAATTCGATTCATGATACAAACATACTATTTTACCCAACATGGTATTCACACATATATCACTCTCATGCTATCAATAACTCAATAAAAATTCCAAACGTGAATATATATAAATATATTTATACAATATTATATCGGCTTTTCTACCAAACATCAACCACAAACAATTATGTTAAGAGAATCATCGTGCATTATTCTTACTGTGGGACAGTTATGACCCATAGCGTCACTATTTGTACAGATCATGGTGTTGTTGTACAAATTAACTATGTGACAAAGGAGATTGCTCTTTTATCATTTGTGATTAGATCACCAAGATGTATAAATGATGAAAGGTCCATATGATTAGTTCTTGGATTGAGATAATATGAGACAGTATCAATCCACGAAGGTTTAATCATTAAAAAACCTTAGTCAGAGTATTATCGAGATTGGACATCGATAATGCGTAAAAGACTAGTATTACACTTGTGCGCGTTGTGAGGGCATAACGGCGTAGTTCTCATATATTTGGGTATAGGATACTCATGCAAGTGTAGTATGAGGTTGTGTTTTACCGATGGTACGGAAAAACAGCTTCGCTCTGGATAGACCCCTCGGAATTCCATTGGTAGTATTACTATGTGTCTATGGAAGTCCGAATCAGGGTAGGTGTATTTGGTCATAACCTGAGACTTGCATCGCTAATACTTACGACAATCAATGTACTTTGGTTTTGGTCGTCCAGGGCTTTAACAGGTTCTGTGTACGCCTCTTCTGGGTATATTGAGAATCGTAGTGTATTGGGTGTGATGTCGAGATGGAAGTATCACTCCAGTAATAGTGGAGATGATGATCATGTACGATACGGAACTGGTTCTCTTATATGCTGCAGCTATCGGGATATTATGACTAGGTCATGTTTATCTGATTATAGAGACTAGTTACCAGAGATCTGATATATGCTTCGTAAGGGGCAGACACAATTCCATTCCCAGGCCTTGCACATGACATCCGATACTAGATCGAAATACGCAATACTACGTATACTACGCCTAATATAGATCACATATTCCTGTAAGGATATTTTTGGAGAATTGGGTAGGCATGGCGCTTTGCTAGAAGCCAACCTTGTCTTGTAAATCGGTACAAACGTAGTACTAGGTACTTACGTGTTCGGATAGTCCGACGACCGGATTTACTGCCAACATATCCGGGGATCTCATAGGTCGCTTCCTGAAGATTCACCGATGATGTATGACTCACACTTTATTAATCTGGGATTAATTAAATGAGAGAAAATTAATCTGGGATTAATTACGGGGATATTTTATCTGGGATAAAATATTATATAAAGAGAGAAAACGATTAATTTGGAATTAATCGATAAAATAATATATTCGATGTATTATAAGAAATTGGATTTCGACGCGGAATTGAAATTAGATTTTAATTCGGGCGAACGAGTTAATTTAAAATTAATTCGTTAGCGATGTGAATAGTAATTTTGCTAGGCATAATTATTTAATTACGTCGCAACGGAAAATTCGTTAATTTGGAATTAGCGAACCCGAGCCCGGGAGTGTTTGCGAGCGCACTCGCAATTCGAATTCGATTGCGGCCCGCAAGTCACATCAAGCGTCAAATCACTTGTCACTTAATTGAGTGAATAGTGATGGAAGTTGATAAGATATGATGGATGAGTGTTGGACACTCAAGTGTGATTGAAAGACATATACCATTATTTTATTAAATGGTATTTGACTTTTATTTTTGGAATTTGATATACAAAACACACAGCACTTTGATAACTTCTATTTTCTCTCCCTTACACGGTTTGGAGCCAAAATTTCCTCTTCTCTCTCACGGTCTTGGACCTGTTTTTCCTCTTCTGTTTTCTGGTTTCACCGAGAACTAAAGGAGAAGCAAGTGATGATTTTGTTGCAAAAGCAAGAGTGCTAGCACACAATGGAGACATACAAAGGTGATAGGGAATCCCACTTGTGAGCTTGGAATCACCATTTGAGGAGCTTGGAGCTTGAAGACAACAATGGAGTCCATGGCCGAAAATTGGAGAGCACAAAAACTGCATGTTGCCGTGAGCTTCCAAGGAGGGCAGAAAAGTTTTGTTCTTCATCGCATCGCCTCAACCGATCGATGTAAGTATTCCGCAACTTCTTCGTTGTATTCGCACTTATGTTTCATCGCTTTATCATCGGGACCGTAGATTTTCCCAACACTTACCTTAGTCCACACAAAAATTCTCTATATTTATATGTCATCGTTAAAGTCTTAAAAAGTATAAAATTATTTTTAGGTACCTACATTTTACTAAAATTATGATTTTTTACCCCTAAACTTTCTAAATTTTCAATTTAACCCCTAAAACTATCCGACATCATCAATTTGATCAGACAACTCTCAAATATCACTTATTAACCGTTAAAAATAAGAAATTTCAGATTTATATGCTAATTATACTAAATTTACGATTTAGTCTAAAACTTTCAAAATCTTACATTTACAACCCCAAAATTGTAACAATAACGTACTGAACTCCAACGTCTTCAAAATCCCACCACAAGGTAATTAATGGTCAGTACATGTCACGATGATCACAATGGTTGTAGTGGTGACGGCGAATGCATGGTAGTCACCGATGAACAGTCAAACGATGGTAATCGAAAGTCCAATTTGGGCAACCAAGGTGTCCAACCTGCGTATCTCAACAAGGGGAAGATTATGGTCCGAATATTTATATATCAATAAATTTAAATTAACATAAACAATAAATTTAGCATAATTAATAAATAAAATTAAGAATTAATAGCTATAAATCACAAAGTGCTTAAATATTAATCAAATCAACCAATTAAGTGTTGACGTACTAACAATAAATCAAAAATTAAAAATTAAATTGAACTTTTGAAATTAGGGTTTAAAGATAATTTCGGATTTTTCATAATTGTTACAATTTTGATGAAAATGGTGTTTGAGTAATGGAGAATATTTATATATCATCAATTGGTAGGGGATTTTTATATTTGTTAAATTTTTGATGAAAACTGTATTTGAGTGATGGAGAAAATGCCTATATGATCAATTGGTCGAGAAACAACTAAAATTGAAGGATTTAGGGTCTTTCAAACATTAGGGAATATATCTATATATATAAAGGAGGGTTTATGTTGAAGAAATTGGAAAATAGGCTTGTCTTGAATCACGCAAGTGTTAATAGTTTGAAAAAAAAGCTTGTAGAAACTTAGGGTTTTGTGTTGAATCATGCAAGTGTTAATAGTTTGTGCTAAAATTAATAGATATTTGTGTTGTGAAAAAATAAAATAAAAAAATTACAGTGAAATAGTCTTTGCCTTGTTAACGTTTTGGCTTTCTGTAGTTATTTTTGGTTTGATTTTGAATGTGCGTACAGGGAATAATTGAATGAGTGTAATAACTAATAAGCCCCAAAATGCTGCAATAAATTGAGGGGTATTAGAAATTAAGAAAAACCATTGCCGGGTGCGTAGACGCTGATTTGGCCCTAATCGCAGCGGCATTGTACCTCTTAATGAAAACGCAGCCGCCTACCGCGTTTTAGAAGACTAGTTTCAAGAATGCTAAGATGCAACTGTAAATGTTTCAATTTTACCGTGGAACTTTTATCATGAGAAAATAATTGAGTTTAGCACATCATCCATCTTCATTGTACTGCTATTGTAAACTCTAAACAAGTTCCAATTTAACCAACAAACAATGGCTCCATCATAAAATACAACAAAAACATTTTCATTAAGCTAACATTTATGCACATATTTCAAGTATATGAGAAACTCAAAGCTCTTTGTCTGAGCCTTTCATTTCCTAAAAACAACCAACACAACTAACATTACGCTGCCAATGGGCTTTTATTCATGTATTCCTGAAAAATGGGTGATTGAGAGCTTGTCGAGCAGTGAGACGTTCCGAAGGATCATATCTCAACAAACCGTGCAATAAGTCAATAAGTGTAGACCTTGAACTGTCTATATGAAGTGATACCATACTCTGCATAAAACAAAAGTATGTTAAAACTACCAAAATGGAAATCTAGAAACAGTTTCCTAAACAGCCGAAGGAAAAAAAAACCTTCAGATGATCCAGCTTCTTCACAGCTCTAATACTCTCCCTAGAAACTGCCCCTTCAGGCCAGTTTAATCTTGATTCTCTCCTGAAATATTTTTCAGACCCCCGGCTGCATATAAACCCAAAATGAGCAAAAATAATAATAATAATAATTACATTAGTAATAGAGAGCATTTGAACTGCATTTCTCAAACCCTCAGCAATAATGACTATTTTCTCAAACACTCAAAAATTGTCAAATAAGAGAAAAAAGAATTTTGTAGAAACAGCCATTGTCACTGGACAAACTGTCATTAAACTTCAACAGTTAACTTACCTTGCCTTTCGAATCATATGCTCGGGCAGAGGACCCAATACCCTCTCCATCATTGCCAGATGCTCCAAGTTCTCATGCGTCTGGAAGAGTGCTTCACCCTGACACAAAATTTCCATATATTAAAAATTTGAAGTAAATATTCAATGTTGCCAATGGGCTTGATACATCTAAAATATTCAGGACTAACCGTGCATAGCTCGACTAATATACAACCAACACTCCACATATCACATGGATAGGACCAACCAAGCCCTGAAACAAATAAGTGGACAAATGCCAGTCAGTACATTGGGTGTGAATGCATACAATAGTGCAATCACGAACCACAAACAGAGATTAGAAAAGCAAAAAATAAATTATAGATTCAAAGTCGAAATGCACACAGACATGAAATATACAAACACAGATATCAACTAATCAAGCTCTCAAACATAAACTACTTTCAGGATAAATTGCAGGTGCTAGCATTTTCCTAAGCTGGTATTAGCAGACAACATCATACATGATATGTGTGGCTTGAATCTATCCAATGGAAAGCACATCAAGAGAATTTCTGCCAGCACTATAAGATTCTTCATTCTTCTACGAGTGTCAACTCTAACCACATATGTACATAATAAAATCAAAGTATCTATTCAAAAAGTAAACTTAAGCATGCAGTTAAGGAAATAATTTGATGAAGTTCCTCTTCAAAATATCACTTCACCAATTCTACTATACAACCAAAGTGCCTGACTTCAATGATAGCCAGCATAATATGAATTTTTACATAAAAATCCAACAAAGCGATTTGGCATTTGGGCGGCTGTTCTTTATATTAATTTTTTCAAAGGAAAAGAAAATGATGGGAAACAAGAAAGGAAAATTATATCCTCTGAAAATTGCTTTTCTTGAATCTTCTAAAAAATTAAGCCCTTTCCTTCTATCTATCTATGCCTAAAAAGAAGGCATAGAAGAATAGCAATATTCTAGTTGTTTCAAAACCTAGGATTTGAAACACCACATGCGGTAAAGGAAAAAGGCAGAAAAAGTGCATTTTATTTGCCAACACAGTAACTAGTTACCTAAAATAACCTCAGGGGCCCTGTAATGTCTTGTGGAAACAATGGAGCTATGATTCTGATTATCGAAAGCAGTACTACCAAAATCAATCAGCTTAATGGCACTTGACTTTGGCAAGCACCTGAAAGGCATTTCATCTGAAGAACTCCTCTGTACCATATTCCAAGCAATTTTTTAAATATTATAACTAAAAAGTCTGTACCCAAAGCTAAAATGACATGACTTTATCAAGTCTTAAATGGCCAAATACCTTGTAGGCAGGAAGCTTTATAAATTCAGAGGAAACTAGAAGTATATTTTCCGGCTTCAGGTCAGTGTGAATTAAGCGTAAATCATGCATATCTGTTGGATATAATAAATCATTGAAAACGTGTTACACACAAGGAGAGAAAAATAAAATTCAGAGCTAATCCTGGATAAAACAAAACAGGCCAAGAAACAGAACTGGGTGATTGGTTAGAAGAGAATAAAAAAATTGATGAAACTAGAGCCAAGAACAATGCACACACATGCTACAGATTCCAAAAGCTGACGTCCAAATTCCCGAACAAGATCCACAGGAAAGGGGCAGTATTTATTTCTCTTTAGAAAATCAAATAAACTTGGTCCAAGCTTCTCAAATACCTGGTAACATCATTAAAATGCATTCAAAGGAAGGTGTTTGTTTAGTTGCCATTTTCATAATGAATTCTGTATGGATAAAATTACAACATATAAGGATATTAATTGGCCAAACCACAATAAGAGAAACACAAAGGAACAATGACGAACAAATTCACAAATGTTAAGCATCTTGTCACTCTTACTTCAATAAAAGCACATGCCAACAACAACAAACATGGGAATAAAAGATTCCACATCAATTTTAGCTTAAAGAAAGCAAAGTAACAAATGGAAAAATAAACATTTGACAGAAGATTCTTGGTATACTTACAATACATATATGATTGCGATAATCAAACCAATTCCGAATATGCACACAACTGCATAAACCAACACACAGGAGTGTAAGAACTCAACACCCAATAGAAAGGTTTCTATCAGCTCAAACCCATAAGATATATACCGTGAGCTGCAGCCTTTGTCATTCTTAGCAAGAAGCTGAAGAACATCAATTTCAATCATTGCTGCATCCCTGTACTTGCGTATGCTTCTGACAACTTTGACTGCCACATACTCTCGTGTTTGACGATCCCAACATTCCAAAACCCGGCCAAATGTGCCTACAATACTAGCAAGTTGCTCAATGGGACAAGCAGAATCACAAAAACATAAGATCTCGTAGACAGCAGGGGACTTGACAGCTAACCTTCACCTATTTTGCTAAGTATTTTATCTGCAAAATACAAATATAAGAAAGCAAAGGAAAATTAAGAATACAACTAGACCGACTTTCATAACATTTTCAAAAGAATCAATCTAGTGCTATTTATACATAAGTTTTCGAGAATCATAATGTATGTAAATAGATAGTATCACAATTATAATACAGTTTCACTATTAAGTTGTTTAACAAAACAGCTAAAAAAATTATCTTATTATTAAAAAACTCACATCTTGGGGTGAGATTTTCGCCGAGATTAAATACGTAATGTCCCTCGCGATCATCGTCCCTTTTTGGCGGCGACACGTGTCTATGCACGGCAGCCGCGCCGTTGTGGCCCACAACGAGAGCCCGTTGCGCCTATAAAAACCATTCCGAATCCACGTCAGATTCATCAAAACCCACACCTTTTACTTCGATTTATCATTCAAATTATAAAACCCCTAGAGCGTTTTCCACCTCTGGCTCCGATGGCGGCGCCACGTCCCAAGCGAGCCGACGTCGTTTTCTGGTTTGCTCCTGCTCCATCGTTGTTTGATAGTATTTGTTTGTTTGTATAATTTAACCTAATAATCTGCAACACAAAACTCCTTAACAAAATTTGATTATTAGAAATTCCGAACAAAATTATGAGTCAGAAAGATGATATCTATTGGACGGTTCCATTTGGGGGGTTAGGGGTTTTTATAAATTGGGTTGAATATTTTGCTCGATATTGCCGATTGTCTGTTTCGCGCTTCATCGAGTATGGTGTTCCTCACTCTTACTCTCTTACACGTGCCTAATCCTCATCCAATGGGCCTTGAGCTTAGGCTGCCGTCCAAGGAGCAAGCTCTTCGGCTTTTCGAGGAGAACCCATTTAATATATAGAGGCTATATCTGGACATAATGTTGTTAATTTTTGGGATTCCATAATTTATCCATATTTAATACAATTTTTTGAAGGCGATATTTGGATCCGCCATTGAACGACAATACGAATATCGTATTCTACCCAAAAAATTCAAAAAATTATTTATATATTATTAGAAAATTTAATGTTATTATTTGTTGACGGCTGATTTTGGTCTCAGGGCAATATGGGAATATTACTCCCGAGACAATCCTCTCTCAATAGTGAATTTGTTTGGTTATTGGGGACCAAAAGCAAACTTAGCAAAAGACAAATAATACGTCAATCGACAAAGAGATTTAACGTGGTTCGGCGGATCTTGGTCCGACCTACGTCCACGGGCACAAAAAGGATGATACTTTTTATTACTCAAACACGTTTCTCGGCTCTGCTTCTGGTTTTTTACAAGTCTGATGATAATGATTCTGATCTTGATATTGGTTCTCTTTTTTATTCCCCCCTTAAGCATACTCTACTCTCCTATTTATAATAGTGCAGAAATCAGATTCCTTCTTTTACAAGGGTTTCCTAGTTGAAACAATTTCTCTTTCCCATAAGGATTCCTAGTCAAAAACTACATTTACTTCCTTTATCATACTAGGACATTGACTTACTAGTTTACCCCATGAAAGTAGGATAACTTATTATCTTATCTTGTATGGATAGAATGTCTTATCTTCCAGAACATGTCTTGCCCTATGCTCGGTCTTCATGTGGTCGGTCATAATATTCTTTTGTACTGAGAATGCTGCTGTCGACTTGATAATTGCCCGGTCATCTTGAACTCAAGTGCTCGGTCACTAACCGTAAAGTTCCCGGCCCCTTACTGTTGACTCTTTAGTGGTCGGGTCGGCATTAATAATCTTGACTGAGAAGTGAATTACCTTTTTTACCCCTGTCGTGCTGCTTAAATAACATAGTGCCTGAAAACACCATCAACATCTGTCCCCTAGTTCTCGGTTCCAACGAGTATGCAAGTTGGTGCCGGGAACTATATAAAGATGGTGTGCTGATCGCCTTTGCTGGTGGTCGCTCCAGAAATCACAGAGAAATTGCCTTCGCCATCAACTAAGTCTTATGTTTCTATCTTAATATCCTCGGTTATTGGAGATGCTGACCCTATTCTGAACGATTCTCCACCTCAAAGCAAATTGCTTACTTGGGTCGTTCCATCAGGAGATGAAGTTCCTCTTGTTGTCCAAACTAAAAATGACTCCTCCTCTGTAATATCTGTACCAGAGGTTTAGAGGTCATGACCCCTGACTGATCCAATCTTGATTGTGAGGAGAAAATTTTGCCTCTGAGCTAACGATGATGTGCTCGGTGGCGTGTGATCCTGTCTCGAGCTGTGAGAGATGCTCGGACATGGGGGAATGTTACATCTTCAATCCGAAGGACTGACTCGGTGGGACGCAACTCGACCCTGAATGAAGAGAGGCACTTGGACCTGAGGAATGTTACGTCCCCAGTCCGAAGGGCTGACTCGGTGGGACGTACCCCGACCCCGAGCTGAGAAAGGCATTTGGACCTGTGGGAATGTTACGTCCCCAGTCCGAAGGGCTGACTCGGTGGGACGTACCTCGACCCCGAGCTGAGAAAGGCACTTGGACCTGAGGGAATGTTACGTCCCTAGTCCGAAGGGCTGACTCGGTGGGACGTACCCCGACCCCGAGCTGAAAAAGGCACTTGGACCTGGGGGAATGTTACGTCCCCAGTGCGAAGGGCTGACTCGGTGGGACGTACCCCGACCCCGAGCTGAGAAAGGCACTTGGACCAGAGGGAATGTTACTTCCCCAGTCCGAAGGGCTGATTCGGTGGGACGTACCCCAACCCCGAGCTGAAACAAACATCGATCTCGGCGGTACAAGAGCATACCCGAGCCGGAAAGAAAACATCTGACCTCGGCGAAACGAATCCAGCCTTGAGTCGATTAACCAAGCTGCATCGGCGGAATGAATCCAGCCCCGAGCCGATTAATCAAGTGGCCTCGGCGGAAAGAATCCAGCCCCGAGCCGATTAATCAAGTGGGACTTATTCAGAAGGGAAGT
The DNA here is from genome assembly GCA_019454045.1 of Zanthoxylum bungeanum. Taxonomy (NCBI): domain Eukaryota; kingdom Viridiplantae; phylum Streptophyta; class Magnoliopsida; order Sapindales; family Rutaceae; genus Zanthoxylum; species Zanthoxylum bungeanum. Next base: position 28,406 of record SKCR01027736.1, read on the forward strand.
GAATCAACCTTTTGAAACCCTACCGAATCTGGCACGGGCGTCCCCTTACCAGACCAGTGAAAAACAAAAACAAATCTCTGGAAAATAAAATTAACAGGCGGGGGCGACTTATCGCTTATCCCAAAACAAAACGTTTCACAAATGTAAACAACAGCACGGATGCCTCAAAACAGCGTCCTGTCCGAGGCCTCCAAAACACAATTCTGAATCTTTCAACTCAGTGTCCCGGCAAACCAGGATTTGGATCAGTTGAGCTTTTAAATGGTAAGGGCACATCCTCTACACGCCAGGTCACTGTGGAGCCTGTGTATTGCATCGAGTATGTCCCTGAGGACCCCGAGCCAAGAGAGATACTTGGTTCTGGGGGAATGTTACGTCCCCAGTCCGAAGGGCTGACTCGGTGGGACGTACCCCGACCCCGAGCTGAAAAAGGCACTTGGACCTGGGGGAATGTTACGTCCCCAGTCCGAAGGGCTGACTCGGTGGGACGTACCCCGACCCCGAGCTGAAAAAGGCACTTGGACCTGGGGGAATGTTACGTCCTCAGTCCGAAGGGCTGACTCGGTGGGACGTCCCCCGACCCCGAGATGAAAAAAGCACTTGGACCTGGGGGAATGTTACGTCCCCAGTCCGAAGGGCTGACTCGGTGGGACGTCCCCCGACCCCGAGCTAAAAAAGACACTTGGACCTGGGGGAATGTTACGTCCCCAGTCCGAAGGGCTGACTCGGTGGGACGTACCCCGACCCCGAGCTGAAAAAGGTACTTGGACCTGGGGCAATGTTACGTCCCCAGTCCGAAGGGCTGACTCGGTGGGACGTCCCCCGACCCCGAGCTGAAAAAGGCACTTGGACCTGGGGGAATGTTACGTCCCCAGTCCGAAGGGCTGACTCGGTGGGACGTACCCTGACCCCGAGCTGAAAAAGGCACTTGGACCTGGGGGAATGTTACGTCCCCAGTCCGAAGGGCTGACTCGGTGGGACGTCCCCCGACCCCGAGATGAAAAAATCACTTGGACCTGGGGGAATGTTACGTCCCCAGTCCGAAGGGCTGACTCGGTGGGACGTCCCCCGACCCCGAGCTAAAAAAGACACTTGGACCTGGGGGAATGTTACGTCCCCAGTCCGAAGGGCTGACTCGGTGGGACGTACCCCGACCCCGAGCTGAAAAAGGCACTTGGACCTGGGGGAATGTTACGTCCCCAGTCCGAAGGGCTGACTCGGTGGGACGTCCCCCGACCCCGAGATGAAAAAAGCACTTGGACCTGGGGGAATGTTACGTCCCCAGTCCGAAGGGCTGACTCGGTGGGACGTACCCGGACCCCGAGCTGAAAAAGGCACTTGGACCTGGGGGAATGTTACGTCCCTAGTCCGAATGGCTGACTCGGTGGGACGCCCCCTGACCCCGAGCTGAAAAAGGCACTTTGACCTGGGGGAATGTTACGTCCCTAGTCCGAAGGGCTGACTCGGTGGGACGTCCCCTGACCCCGAGCTGAAAAACTAAGTGTCCTCGGCGGAGCAAAATCCAGCCTCGAGCCGATGGTTGAAGCGGCCTTGGTGCCAACTGTCTTTTGTAGTGGGCGTCGAGTATGTCCCCCGTTTTTGTATATGGCTTTCAACTTTGTTTTAAGAAAGCAGATGAAAAAGGTTTTATTTATATTTGGGGACATATTGTCCTCCTTACAGTTCTTCTGCGGGATATTTCGAGAAAAAACTTTATATTTGGCTCATTTGTGGGCATTGTTTGATACCGACCGACCACCTTGTAATCTCGGGGCCTGTTCCATTTCTAGTACGTCTGACTCCCGAGTTTTGTTATAGTTTTTCCCTGACCGATTAGAATCTCTGGTCAGTGCTATGTGTCCTCTGCCTAGTCGCCATAACTTCATGGTCAATGTATTTATTTAAATATCCATTCCTCGCCAGGTCTTCCATCTATTCCCGCAGATCCTTACATTTGTCCGTTGTGTGCCCCCTCAGATTATGATGTATGTAGTAAGACTTCTGGTTCCTTTTATCTGGGGGGAATCTCCTGAGGTCGGGTTCTATCAAGAGGCCTTTTTCCTGTATTTCCATGATGATTCGCCCTGGTGGTTTGCTCAGGGGAATATATGTTTCTTCTCGGACTACATGATTCACATAGGTCGCGACCCCTCCTTCCTGCTCTCTTCGAGGTATCGGTTTGAATTCTTTAGGTTTTGGATTGAATCTTTTGAATTCCATGTCCGATCGTCGGGGAGCCTATGTTCTTGTTGTTCTTTCCCGAATGTCCGTCCCCCTTCGGGAGATCTTTTCTTCGTTTTCTACCAAGACAAACTTCCGGGCTACCTCTAGGGCGGTGGCATAATCCGGCGTGTCCTGGATTCTCAGATGAGTCCATAGCCTCCCGACTTTTAGGGCTCCCTTTAAGCTTTCTAGGGCTTCTAGGGACTCATATCCTCCGACTTCCAGTACCATGTTGTGGTATCTTTCAATAAAATTTTTCAGGGGCTCGTCATCTCCTTGCTTCATAAGTCTTAATTCTCCAATCGTCTTTTTGGGAACGCAGGCCCCTTTAAAGTGTCAAATGAACGACTTCTTAAGTTGTGTGAAGCCTCCGATGCTCCCCGGAGCCAGACTTCTGTACCATAGGATGGCGGGTCCACTTAAAGTTAGGGGAAACACTATGCAGATGGCATCTCCTACTACTCCCTGGACTTCCATCAACAAGACAAAGCTTTCGATGTGTGATTTCAGGTCAGAGCGGCCTTTGTAGGGTGCCATGGTCGGCATGCTGAATCGCTTTGGGAATTTTACCGACCTTATTTTTTCCTCGAGGGGAGATTCCTCCTCACTATCCCGGGCATCCCCTGCATCGGTCCTGAGGCCTACTCCCCACTTGGTCATTTCCTTTTTTAACCAAGATTTTATTTCGCTGCTTGCGCCGCCATGTCGTATCCTGTGCCCCTCCGTGTGTCTATTGCCCCGGGTGCGGCGTTCCTCATCCCTTGGAATTTCCCACACACTTTCGCTATGCTCCCTGTCCTCTTTTCTGAAGTCGTAGAGACTGTCATAGGAGGGATCCGGTGATGGTCTTCCTTCTTCTTCTTCCCACGTGTCATCTGTTTGCGAATCTTTTTCTACAACTACGGATTTTATCCCATAGGGGCCCCTCCTCCTGGGTCTATCGTCTTCACTTGTGTCTATCACCCTTTTCCCTTCTGCTCTTTCACTTTTTCTTCGACTGGTTCTGATGTCTGGTCTCTCGTTGTTCGTTCCCTCCATTCTCTCCAACCGATCCATCATGGATTTCATGCTTTCTTCCATCTTTTTCATCCAGTCAGTTGCTGGACTCCCTGAAGATTGATGATTCCCGCCTTCTGCCATTGTCTTACTACGCGAACCGCTTTTTGTTGAGATCCCCACAGACGGCGCCAACTGTTGACGGCTGATTTTGGTCTCAGGGCAATATGGGAATATTACTCCCGAGACAATCCTCCCTCAATAGTGAATTTGTTTGGTTATGGGGACCAAAAGCAAACTTAGCAAAAGACAAATAATATGTCAATCGATAAGGAGATTTAACGTGGTTCGGCGGATCTTGGTCCGACCTACGTCCACGGGCACAAAAAGGATGATATTTTTTATTACTCAAACACGTTTCTCGGCTCTGCTTCTGGTTTTTTACAAGTCTGATGATAATGATTCTGATCTTGATATTGGTTCTCTTTTTTATTCCCCCCTTAAGCATACTCTACCCTCCTATTTATACTCTACCCTCCTATTTATATTCGATATATTATATGAAATTGGATTTCGATGCGGAATTAAAATTAGATTTTAATTCGGGCGAATGAGTTAATTTAGAATTAATTCGTTAGCGACGTGAATAATGATTTTGCTAGGTATAATTATTTAATTACGTTGCAACGGAAAATTCGTTAATTTGGAATTAGCGAACCCGAGCCCGGGATTGTTTACGGACGCACTCGTATTTCGAATTCAAGTGCGGCCACAAGTCACATCAAGCGTCAAATCACTAGTTAATCAATTGATGTGATGTCTAGTCACTTTGAGTGATATGACAACTTGTCATTGTGATTGATGGTGGTAGTTGGCAAAACTTTAATGCTTTGACTTTTGGAAAGTGGATTTGTGTATTAGATTTTAGAAATCTAAAAACTAACACAAAAAACAATTTTTCCTCTCTCTTTCCTCTTCTCTTGCTCACGCCCAAGGGGCATTTTCTTTCTTATTTTTCACTGCAAAACCGTGAGATGAAGGAGGAGCAAAGGGAAATTTTGTGGCAAAATTTCTGAAGTGCTAGCACGTTTTAGGAGTCTTGCGAAGGTGATAGGGAACCGCACATGTGAGCATGGAATCACACAAGGCTTGGAGCTTGGAGGGATCACCATTGCCGAATCTTGGAGGAGCAAAATGGAGCAGTTTGCCGTGTGCTTCATGGAGTTCAAAGGGCATAAAAAGTTTTGTTATTCGATTCATCGCCTCAACCAATCGATGTAAGTATTCCACAACTTCTTCGATGTATTCGCATTATGTTTCTTGCTTGATAATCGATCCTCGGGACTTAGAGATTTCCCAACAATGGTATCTATGAGCCTAATTGAGCATGAAAATTATTTAGGGTTAAAATTGGGTAAAATCAATTTGAGCATGATTTGATGAAATTGTTTGATTGAGTATGCTTAAATGATGTTTAATTGAAGTTGTGCATGATCAATTTCATAAAATTTGATTGAATCAATTTTTCCCCAATTTCATAAAATCGATCCTCCGAGAATAATGAACCCTTATAGTCATGGTGATTTTTTGTTTTTTGATTCATTGGATGAGTTTGAATGACTTGGGAAATGTTGATTTAGATTCAATTGGATTGAAATCGTAATTGGACAAAAATTCCCCTTATTGCCGAGACTATATGAGCATGAAATGGGTTTGATTTTTGATTAAAATGTGTTGGACATGTTTTGATGTTGATAAGCATAATTAATTGTGTAAATTGATGTTTTAGAAATGTTAATTTGGGTAATTAATTATGACATACACTTTAGGTTAATTAAGTTATAAAATTTGGAATTTGGTAATTTAATTAAATGGGCATATTTTGGAAATTGGGTTTGTAAAGTTGAAATTGGGCTTAAATGGGCTTGGTTGTACCAAGATTGGTTTAGGCAAATTGGTTGGATTCAATTAGGCCCAAAACCATATCTATAAAGTCCAATTATGACTTAATGGACCTTTAAAATTTAATTGGGCCTAATGGGCCTAAATTGGTTTCTTGGCAAATAAGGGTGATTCCTTAAATGGGCTTTGGTAATTGGGTTTGACCCATATTGACCAAAAGTCCATGCCTTGAGAAATTAATTAAAAGCCCATTGGACTTTAATTAAATTAACATTGGATGTTAATCGGGCTTTGAGACCCGTAACGATTAAATTTGGAATCTAAGTCGTAAAG
>SKCR01027737.1:0-33938 GCA_019454045.1 Zanthoxylum bungeanum
AAATAACTTTTTTTTTTTACTTTCGGTTCCAACTGGAACCGTACGGTTCCGGTTGGAACCGCTGGAACCGTTCGGTTCCAGCGGTTCCAACCGGTTCGGTCAGGGTAAGAACCCTAACCGAACCGGTTTGGTTCCGGTTCGGTTCCGGTTCCGAACGGAACCTGGCCGGGTCTAAGGGTAGGTGTATTTGGTCTTAACCTGATACTTGCATCGCTAATACTTGCGACAATCAGTATACTTTGGTTTTGGTCGTCCACGGCTTAACAGGTTCTGTGTACGCCTCTTATTGGTATACTGAGAATCGTAGTGTATGTGTATTGGGTGTGATGTCAAGATGGAAGTATCACTTCAGTCATATGGAGATGATGATCGCGCAGGGATACAGAACTAGTACTCTATAGTGCTATATGTTGGTTTCCTCTAAGGTTCCCAAGATCATTTATCAAGCAAGAAAATAACATGTGAATACAATCAAAGGAGGTGCGGAAGTTAGTTTAGGTACTCTGGATTTGTTCCGGATCTATTTCATAAGAAAGGAAATGAATGGTTGAGTGATGCGGTTGACAACAAAAACTTCATTTTCTGCCTCCTCCAAACTCGGTAGTGGGCTGTTTTCTTGTCCTCAAATTCGGCCATTGGTGGTCCTCCATGAAAGCTCCAAGCTTTGTTTGGTCATTCCTTGCTCATGAGATGGTTCCCTATCACCTTGTATGCCTCCTAGAGTGTGCTAGCACCTTGATGATTTGCCACAAATCATCATTTTCTTCCCCTTGAACTCACGGTTTTGAGGCAAGTGAGCAGAAGAGAAAACAATGGCCAAATGGCCGAGAGAGAGAGAGAGATGAAGAGAGGGAAAAAGAAATGTGTTAAGTATATTTATTTTTTATTTTCCAAAAATAAATCAAATACCAAAACCATTTCAAATCTCAAAAGTCAAAAAGCAAATAATAATCAATGCTTTCCAACTACCAACATCACTATTCACATAAACTCACATCACTCAATCAAGTGACAACTTGTCACATCACTCAAAGTGACAATTGATTTGACGCTTGATGTGACTAATGATTTGACGCTTGATTTGACTTGCGTGCCGCATTCGAATTCGAAATGCGAATGCGCTCGCAAACAATCTCGGGCTCGGGTTCGCTAATTCCAAATTAATGAATTTTCCATTGCGACGCAATTAAATGATTACACCTAGCAAAATCACTATTCACGTCGCTAACGAATTAATTCTAAATTAACTCGTTCGCCCGAATTAAAATCCAATTTTAATTCCGCGTCGAAATCCAATTTCGTATAATATATTGAATATATTAATTTATCGATTAATTCCGTCATCTCTCTTTAATCGATATTTTATCCCAGATAAAATATCTCCGCAATTAATCCCAGATTAATTTTCTCTCTCATCTAATTAATCCCAGATTAATTAAAAGTACGAGTCATACGTCATCGGTGAATCTTCGGGAAGCGACCCATGAGATCCCCGGATATGTTGGCAGTAAATTCGGTTGTCGGACTATCCGAACACGTACGTACCAAGTACGACGTTTTACTGATTTACAAGACAAGGTTGGCTTCTAGCAAAGCGCTATGCCTACCCAATTCTCCAGAAACATGCTTACAGGAATAAGCGGTCTATATCAGGCGTAGTATACGTGGTATTGTGTATGTCGATCCAGTATCGGATGATCACGTGTTAGGCCTGGGGCTGGAATTGTGTCTCCCCCGTACGAAGCACATGTCGGATGTCTGGTAACTAGTCTCTATAATCGGATTTACATGACCTTGTCATAATATCCCGATAGCTGCAGCATTTAAGAGAACCAGTCCCGTATCCTACGTGACCATCATCTCCACTATGACTGGAGTGATACTTCCATCTTGACATCACACCCAACATACTACGATTCTCAATATACCCAGCATTGGCGTACACAAAACCTGTTAAAGTCCTGGACGACCGCAACCAAAGTATATTGATTGTCACAAGTATTAGCGGTGCAAGTCTCAGGTTAAGACCAAATACACCTACCCTGATTTCGGACTTCCATAGACACATAGTCATACTACCAATGGAATTCTGAGGGGGTCTATACAGAGCGAAGCTGTTTCTCGTACCATCGGTAAAACACAACCTCCTATTACACTTGCATGAGTATCCTATACCCAAATATATGAGAACTATGTCGTTGTGCCCTCACAAACAAGTGTAATACTAGTCTTTTACGTATTTATCGATGTCCAATCTCGATAATACTCTGACTAGGGATATTTAATGATTAATCCTACGTGGACTGATACTGTCTCATATAATTCTCAATCCAGGAACTAATCATAGGGACCTCCTATCATTTATATATCTTGGTGATCTAATCACAAATGATAAGAGTGCAATCTCCTTTGTCACATAGTTAATTTGTACAACAACACCATGATCTGTACAAATAGTGACGATATGGGTCATAATTGTCCAATAATCTCCCACTTGGCCTATAGCCAGTCACTCGAGTGTCTTACACCCGAACTATGTACGGTTGGCTCAAACTGCTGAGAAAAGGCTTTCGTCAGCGGATTTGCATGATTATCATCTGATGCGATTTATTCGATCATCACATCGCCATGATGTATGATCCGAACGAATCAGATGAATTTCGAAGTATATATCTGGATCGTTGATGAGACCATTAATTCTTTAGCTGTGCTGACGCCTAGCTCAGCTACTAACAGAATTATATCTAATCTAATTAGATTTGTTATCGACCCAAATGGCTTCTATTGCCGCCTCAGCTGCAGCAATAACCCGCATTTGTTGTTTATACGGTAACAATATCTTCTTGGAAGATTTCCAGCTCACTGTACCGTTATTCAAACTGTATAGTACCATTTGCGACTTATAGTCGCTTTATCGGTTTAGGAAACTTGCTACAGTGATCCTAGTCACTTCAAGTTCTCCATCTCCATAGTTTAAGATAGCATCATTAGTTCTCTAAGAAACTAACGGATGTTCTTAATATCAATCCAGTGACTATCACTTGGATTGGCATGTTTGTGAATCCATATGCTCAAAGCGTATGAGACACCAGGTCGCGTACATTTTTCAATGTACGATTTTTCGGAGAGTATTTATGAAAGCCAAGCTTTCATCAATTTTATTTATAATGGGAATATCATTTCTAAGAAATGACATATATTATCATTATTTTTATAGGACAGCCACTGTCAGTGCGCTCCCACTAACCTCCTTAATTACACAAGAATCATTTTCGTTTTGAATTAAATCATAAACTATTATGATTACATCAAAACGATAATTCTAAGAACCTAATGCTTGCTTCAATCCAAACATGGATCAAATAACCTGCAAACCTTGTTTTCTTGTTATGGTACGACAAAACCGACAGGATGTTGTAAACATCCTCCGAAAGGTTTCCTTTTCAGGAAAGCGATTTTCCCGTAAAGTTGTCATATTTCATAAATGAAACACGCAGCTTTAGCAAGCATTATCCAAATGGATTTACCGTGGCAACAGGTAAAAGATTTCGTTGTAATCAACACAATGTTGATAACGATATCTTTCCGCTAAAAGCCTAGCTTTATACGTTGGTATGTTGCCATCCATGTATGTCTTCCTTGAAGACTTATATAGTACCAATAGGCACAATGCCTTGTGGTACATCAACTAGTATCCAAACATAGTTGATATACATGGAATCTATTTCGGACTCATGGCACTTTGCCATAATAGGGAGTCGATACCTTGTATCACTTCCTCATACGTAGTCAGTTGGTATACCTCAAAAGATAGACATCTTTACGAGGTGAGATCAGAAACCCATACCCTAGGTTGTTTTCTGACTCTCTCCGACATACGTGGTTCTTGTGTATTCGAAGATTATTGGAATAGTTTCATCATTGATGAACTATTTATGTTCCATTAAGATTTGGTGTCTTGAACAGTATTACTCCGATTTTCATCGAGTTTTACTATCCTCCCACTTACCACTGCATATCGGTATTCCTCTTAGGAAATCCGCATGGTGAGCAACAATCTAATTGTTCTCTTGTGAGATGTATAAGTACAATACTTTGGTATCCCTAGGATAACCTACAATTGGCACTTATCCAATTTGGGTTTTAGTTTGGTATCATCCAAACATATGCCCAGCATACCCAAATATTCAGGAATGAGAAACCCGGTTTCTTTCCTGTTCATATCTAATATGATATCTGTCAAACAGATTTTTATGGAACCTTATTCTAAATAAGTTCTGCACTGTTAAAGCTTATCCGTTGAAGGAAATGGTAGCTCAGAGCGACTCATGATTAGCCTTATCATGTCTAACATAATTCGGTTTATCTCAGTTCGGACACACCGTCAAACTGACGTGTTCCGGGAGGAGTCCTCATTGAAAGAATACTTTACTCTTTCAAGCATATTAGAAACTTATTGCTTAAGTATTTTCCATTACGGTCTTACCGTGACGGTCTAATACTTTAGCCGATCTGTTTGTCTATTTCGTGTCGAAAACTGTAAAAGTTTCCGATTTGTGTTTGAAAGAAACGCATAACCATAACGCGATGCCACATCCGTAAAGGTCACGAAATATTCATATCCACCCCTAGCCTAGCTAGACATGGGCCCACTTGCTTCACTATGAACTAGGGCTAACAGATTGGTGGCATTTGCACTTTTACCAAGTAAATAGTGTTTTAGGCACTTTGCCCTATAAACTAGATTCGTAGACTTTATTTGATTGGAATCAAATTAGTCCTGGTACCCACTCTTCAAAAGTGCGGATATACGATTCTTGTTTAATCGTGTCCCAGACAACAATGCCACAATTGAGTTTCTTCTGATCAAATCAGTTTGAGCTATTTGTTTGTCATTTTGTACGTTTGAGATTTATTTATATTCAAAATATAAATTCTGTTATTCACATCTAATGTGTTTATCTCAATATCATCTTTATATAATGAAACACTTTAGTGTTCTAGAATATAAAGGTTCACCGCAGTGGGTTAAACACTGATACAGAGATAATGTATCTAGTCAAACTAGTTACATTATAACAGTTTCCAAATTTAGGTACATACCCGAAGGTAGTTCCTAAACTTAGGTATTACGGTCAAAACAGCGACTTTCGTCCCGTTTTCGATTCGCAGATGAATCTCAACTGAAGTCAGTATCCTGCTCATAGCAGATTCTGAACATCAATATATATTTATGTATCACACTAAGTATTTAAAATCCAATTTTAATACTAGTAGTGAACATAATCTTGACAAACATATTTGAAGTCAGAGCCTTGCCCAGTCTTCAATTCCTTCATGTCTGCTTTGTCCAAACGGCAGTCACGCTTCCGCGATCCCGTTTGCCAGATTTTAGGCAGACATTTTGGGATATGTCCTTTATCTTCCCAGAAGACTATAATGATTTTGCATTTGCCTATTGCAAATTTTGACTTTATCTCCTTGAGAATAGTCATTAACCCTCCAAGAGTTATTATTGCAATTTAATACTTCTAAAATCTAAAGATAGATTTATGAAGATCCTTCAATTTCATTATCATACTTTAAGGATCTAATCCTTAGTTCTGATTCAGAAATTAAGGAGTCTACTGCGACAAGCTTAATGGAATAAGCACTAAAGTTATCATTACATAAATCTTCGAAAGATTATGCTCTACTATTTGCTTAACTCCGGGCTTAGGCCTAATATGTTATTTTATCAAATAAAATAACTTATTATTTTCCAGGACCATCCTGAAATTTATTCCCAATTTTGAAAATTAAACCATTTAAATACATTTTCCCTAGGATTATGTATTAAACGTCAATCTTTCAATTATATCTTGATTCTAATAGTCCAACTATTTAATCAACGATTTAAGTACTATTTATTATAATGATTACAATAGTCTAACTATTTAATCAACTATAATTTATTAGATTAATATCAATTATATTGATTACTATAATCCAATTATAAAATCAACTATAAATGAATAGTTTGAATATAGTCCAACTATTTATTAAAACAACGATTTAAATATTAGTCCAACTAACATTTAATTTATTTGACGAATGATATTTGTGATTGAGCGCGTAATGGCAAGTAATTAAACGAATATTGCAAATTCAATTCTTGCCTCCTACTATTTTTCGGCGAGCCTCTAACCCTCTGTCGAGTACTCGGGAAACCGTGTTTCCTAGTGGGTTAGGATCCCGTTAAATATCACACAATCTTGACTTTGGCCAACAAATTGTATGATAATTAACTAGGTAGATCTCTAAGATCGATTGGATCCAATCCAATTCCTAGATCCGGTATGGGGACATCCAAGTCCGAAACATATATCTTATATATGCCAATACATCTAATGTATTACCTAACCTTTTTCCTCTGAATCAACTAAGCCTTGGCTTTGGCACAACAAACTTAGTGATCCCAGTTAAGCGCGACCCATTGACCATGGAAAGCTTCGTAATCAATGTCGATGGACAAGAAGTGGTCTTGACTTTGGCCAACAAACCACAACTTGGAAAAGACACCAATATGGAACAAAGCCTTCGTGATTCAAACACATCCTCGACGGACAAAGGCCTTGACTTTGGCCAACAAGCCAATGCCAGTCTTAGATCTTGAGTGAGAGAATCACTCAATGGAAGGAAAGACGCTTAATATTGTTTGATGGTACTTCGCGTGCAAATTGGCAACCAATTTATTATCTTTGTTAAGGTCTCATCATTCATACACCCTTAAACATGCATTCTAAACACATAATAAAGCGCGTATAAATAAAATAATAATGATATGTGGATGGATACTTTACACATTGATCCTAGATCAAATCTCTCCATTTATCTCTCCCGCTAGCACATGTATTGCTTCTACCTGTTACACTACACTTCTAAAGAAACCTCATTTACATTAAGGGGAATAAGTGAGAAGAGAATACAAAGAATATGGAGGTGATAAGGCTGGACACGCAGGTCCAATTAATAAATCAAATTTATTACAAGTTCTAAAATTGCCCCACCCATCTAATATCCATCCGATATACATTATTCATGCATCGCAACCATGTATTCACTCAAGCATGTTATCAATCAATCTAATCAAATTAATTAATCTGATAATTAGTGACCATCCAATGTTCAAACAACGATTTGATTTTGTTCGAGTCAAACTCGTTTTGCGAATAAGTACTCAAAGTACGAATTCTCGAATTAAATTAAACTACATCATTAAATCCAATTTAATATGCATTCAATTCTAATTCGCTATTTAATTCCAAATTAAATACTACACTTTAATAATGAACTTTTTACGATTCAAATTCCAAATTTAATCGTTACGGGTCTCAAAGCCCGATTAACGTCCAACGTCAATTTAATTAAAGTCCAATGGGCTTTTAATTAATTTCTTAAGGCGTGGACTTTTGGTCAACTCGGGTCAAACCGAATAACCAAAATCCAATCCGAGAATTACCCCATAAGCCCAGAAATCAATTTAGGCCCATTAAGCCCAATTAAACTTTAAAGGTCCATTAAGTCGCATTTGGGCTTTATGGAGGCGGTTTTGGGCCCAATTGGATCCAACCAATTTAGCCTAAACCCAACTTGGTACAACCAAGCCCAATAAGTCCAATAACAACTTTAAAAGCCCAAATCCAATTTTAAGGCCCAATTAATTAAATTACAAAATCCAATTTTACAATTTAATTGCCTAAAGTGTATTACATAATTAATTACCCTATTCAATATTTCCAAAACACCAATTAGCCCAATTAATCATGTTCATTTTCATCATCACATGTCCAACACATTTTGATTAAAATCAACCATATACCATGCTACATGTCTCAGCCAAAGGGGAAATTTATGCCCAAATCAAATTCAATCCATTTAAATTAAATTCAACATGAAATCAATATCCCCAAATGATTTCCAACACATCCAATGAATCAAAAAAATCAAAATCCAACACAATTTAGGGCTTCTCTATTTTCGGCCAACACATCAAAATTGGGGAAAAATGTTCCAAACACCTTTTCATCAAATTGATCCAATCAATCCTCAATTAAACATCAATTAAGCATACTAATTCATCCAATTTCATTATACATGCTCAAAATCAATTTTGCCCAAATTTTAACCCTAAATCTTTTTCATGCTTTCAAAGGCTCAAGATACCATTGTTGGTTTCCTCTAAGGTTCCCAAGATCATTTATCAAGCAAGAAAATAACATGTGAATACAATCAAAGGAGGTGCGGAATACTCACAATGAATGGTTGAGTGATGCGGTTGACAACAAAAACTTCATTTTCTACCTCCTCCAAGCTCGGCAGTGGGCTATTTTCTTGTCCTCAAATTCGGCCATTGATGGTCCTCCATGAAAGCTCCAAGCTTTGTTTGGTCATTCCCTGCTCATGAGATGGTTCCCTATCACCTTGTATGCCTCCTAGAGTGTGCTAGCACCTTGATGATTTGCCACAAATCATCATTTTCTTCCCCTTGAACTCACGGTTTTGAGGCAGTGAGTAGAGAAGAGAAAACAATGGCCAAATGGGCGAGAGAGAGAGAGATGAAGAGAGGGTTTCAAAAAAGTGTGAGATGAGAGAAGAGAAATGTGTTAAGGTTTCCAAAATACAAAAAAAAAGAGAAACAAAAAAATATCCAAAAATACAAAAAAAACACAAAAACCAAAAATTTCAAATCTCAAAATCAAAAGCAAATAATAATCAATGTTTCCAACTACCAACATCACTATTCACATCAACTCACATCACTCAATCAAGTGACAACTTGTCACATCACTCAAAGTGACAATTGATTTGACGCTTGATGTGAATAATGATTTGACGCTTGATTTGACTACGTGCCGCACTCGAATTCAAAATGCGAATGCGCTCGCAAATAATCTCGGGCTCGGGTTCGCTAATTCCAAATTAATGAATTTTCCGTTGCGACGCAATTAAATGATTACGCCTAGCGAAATCACTATTCACGTCACTAACGAATTAATTCTAAATTAACTCGTTCGCCCGAATTAAAATCCAATTTTAATTCCGCATCGAAATCCAATATCGTATAATATATCGAATATATTAATTTATCGGTTAATTCCAAATTAATCGTTATCTCTCTTTAATCGATATTTTATCCCAGATAAAATATCTCCGCAATTAATCCCAGATTAATTTTCTCTCTCATCTAATTAATCCAGATTAATTAAAAGTGTGAGTGATACGTCATCGGTGAATCTTCGGGAAGCGATCCATGAGATCCCCGGATATGTTGGCAGTAAATTCGGTCGTCGGACTATCCGAACAAGTACGTACCAAGTACGACGTTTTACCGATTTACAAGACAAGGTTGGCTTCTAGCAAAGCGCCATGCCTACCCAATTCTCCAGAAACATGCTTACAGGAATAAGCGATCTATATCAGGCGTAGTATACGTGGTATTGTGTATATCGATCCAGTATCGGATGATCAGTGCTAGGCCTGGGGTTGGATTTGTGTCTCCCACGTACGAAGCACATGTCGGATGTCCGGTGACTAGTCTCTATAATCGGATATACATGACCTTGTCATAATCCCGATAGCTGCGGCATTTAAGAGAACCAGTCTTGTATCTTACGTGACCATCATCTCCACTATGACTGGAGTGATACTTCCATCTTGACATCACACCCAACACACTACGATTCTCAATATACCCAACATTGCCGTACACAAAACCTGTTAAAGTCTGGACGACCGCAACCAAAGTATATGATTGTCGCAAGTATTAACGGTGCAAGTCTCAGGTTAAGACCAAATACACCTACCCTGATTTCGGACTTCCATAGACACATAGTCATACTACCAATGGAATTCCGAGGGGGTCTATCCAGAGCGAAGCTGTTTCCGTACCATCGGTAAAACACAACCTCTTTTATACTTGCATGAGTATCCTATACCCAAATATATGAGAACTATGTCGTTGTGCCCTCACAAACAAGTGTAATACTAGTCTTTTACGTATTTATCGATGTCCAATCTCGATAATACTCTGACTAGGGATATTTAATGATTAATCCTTCATGGACTGATACTGTCTCATATCATTCTCAATCCAGGAACTAATCATAGGGACCTCCTATCATTTATATATATTGGTGATTTAATCACAAATGATAAGAGTGCAATCTCCTTTGTCACATAGTTAATTTGTACAACAACACCATGATCTGTACAAATAATGACGCTATGGGTCATAATTGTCTAACATTATAGCCATCGGGGAAGTATGACTAGGTCATGACTTTCCGATCATAAAGAGACTAGTTGCTAGTGATCCGATATATGCTTCGTATGGGGCAGACACAACTCCAGCCTTAGGCCTAGCATGTGACATCTGATACTGGATCGTAATACGCAATACTATGTATACTACACCTAAATAGATTATATATTCCTTAAAAGAATATTTCTGGAGAATTAGGTAGGCACGGTGCTTTGCTAAGAGCCAACCATGTCTTGTAAATTGATAAAAATGTGGTACCGGGTACGCACGTATTCGGATAGTCCGATGACCGCATTTACTACCAACATATCCAGGGATCTCTTGGGTCACCTCCCAAAGATTCACCGATGACAATTGACTCGAACAGAATTAATCTAGGATTAATTATGAGAGATATAAAATTAATCTATGATTAATTGCGGCAAGAATTTATCTGGGATAAAATTCGGATAGAAGAGAGAGAACAATTAATTTAGAATTAATCGATTAAATAATATATTGGATATATTAAATGAAATCGGATTTCAAAACGGAATTAAAATTGGATTTTAATTTGGGCAAACGAATTAATTTAGAATTAATTCGCAAGCGACTTTCGTAATAATTTTGCTAGGCATTATTATTTATTTAAATTAGATTTAATTACGTCGCAACGGAAATTTCATTTATTCGGAATTAAACGAACTCGGGCCCGAGCGAAGTTGCGTGTTAAGTTAGCCGACTTAAATTTGGAATTTAAAAGTGGTG
Organism: Zanthoxylum bungeanum; assembly: GCA_019454045.1. Taxonomy (NCBI): domain Eukaryota; kingdom Viridiplantae; phylum Streptophyta; class Magnoliopsida; order Sapindales; family Rutaceae; genus Zanthoxylum; species Zanthoxylum bungeanum. The sequence continues at coordinate 11,051 of SKCR01027737.1, forward strand.
GGACCCACTTCACTTACATCATTTGTTTGACTAATGATGGAAGTAGTTAGGCTTGATTTTGGATTTAATTTGTTGAGTGTAAAGCTTGGATTGCTTTTACAACACACAAACCAATTCCAACACTCAACTCAAGTATTTAAACTAAGTCAATTTTGGAAATTGGTATGAAGTTACTATTCACAGCAACTCTTTCTTCTCCATTTTTGCTCATTGCCGTGAGCTTCATTGTCTCTCCCATTGAATTTTGTTGCAAAATTCAAGTAAGCTAGCACTTTAAGGAGTTAAAGGAAGGTGATAAGGAGACTCACCCATGAGTTTGGAATAACAAAGAGGGCTTGGAGCTTCCATCATCCATGAAAAGTTTTGAACTTCTACCAATCTTTGTAAGTAATTTCTGCAACTTACTTTAGATTATTCACACACAAATCATTCCTCAGAGATCTTTGGCATGTCTAGGACACTAACAATGGTATCAGAGCAAGATCTAAGCATGATTTGATTCTAGGGTTCTTAGACTTTAATTTGGGGATTTTGTGCTTGGAGCTTGATTTTGCCTAAATTGATTGTTTGGTTGAGTTTATATGATGTTGAATTGGATTTGTGCATCATTAGAGTTTTGTAAAATTGATTAAATTAATTTTCCCTAAAATATATACCTTGGCCGAATGTAACCCTAGATGTGCTCATGGTGATTTTTGAAATTTGACATATTGGATGTGTTGTTGGCATGATATGTATGATAAATGTTGATTTAATTGGATTGAAATCAAGTTGCATGACAAATTCCTTGCCAATGCCTTGAGCCTAACATGTTGGAATGGATTGATTGTGCTTTAATTTGTGTTGGACATAAATTAAAATGTTAGGCATGATTAATTAGATTAATTAGTGTTTTAGAAATACTAGATTAATTAATTAATTGTGTTAATTACACTTGAAATGGATTAATATGTAATTTGGAATGATATATTAATATAATTTGTTGTATTTGGGCTAATGGGCTTGGTTGGGCCAAATTTTGGTCTTGGATCATATTTGGGCCTAAACCATTTCCATAAAGTCCAAAATATGACATTATGCCTTTAATAATTTAATTGGGCCTAATGGGCCTAAATTGATTTTATGGCATAGGGTGATTCCTAACTTGGGCCTTGACATCTTGGGTTTGATCCATAATGGCCAAAGCCCATGCCTAAAGAATCAATTGAAAGCCCATTGGACTTTAATTGAATAATATTGGATGCTAATTGGGCCTTTGAGACCCAATTGAATTGGATTTGGAATCCAAGTCTAAAAGGCACTATTAAAAGTGTAATTATTTAATTTGGAATTAAATATGAATTAGTATTGGATACAATTTAAATTCGATTTAAAATTGTAGTTTGATATAATTCAAGAATACGTACTTTGAGTATTTATTCTTAAACGAGTCAGTCTCACGCAAATCAAATCGTTGTTTGAACATTGGATGGTCATTAATCAAAGATTAATTAATTGGATTAGATTGATTGATAACATGCTTTGTCTGAATACTTGGATGTATTGTATGAATAATGTATATCGGATGGATATTAGATGGGTGAGGGCAATTTTGGAAATTATTGTAATAAATTTAGAATTTATAAATTGTACCTGCGTGTCCAGCCTATTATCTCTATTCTCTTTGTATTTCTCTTCTCACCAATTCCCCTCAATGTAAATGAGGTTTCTTTTAGTGTTATGTAATTGGGTAGAAGTAAGAATAGTGCTAGCGGGAGAGAGGAAATGGATAGAATTGTTCTACGAACAATTTGTTATATATCCATCCGCATATCATTATTAAATTTTATCGCGCCTTATTATTCCTTCAGAATGCATGTTTAAGGGTGTATGATGAGACCTAATCAAAGATAATAAATTGGTTGCCAATTTACGCGAAAATCCTCATTCAATATTATGCGTTTTTCCTTCCATTGAGTGGTTCTCTCTCAGATCAAATATTGGAATTGGTTTGTTGGCCAAAGTCAAGACCTTTGTCCATCACGGATGTGTTTGAACCGCGTAAGCTTTGTTCCATATCGTATGTCTTGGGCGGTTGTGACTTGTTGGCCAGAGTCAAGGTCAATTCTAGTTCATCGACTTCGATTACGAAGCATTCCTACTGTCAATGGGTCACGCTTAACTGGAATCATTAAGTTTGTTGAGCCAAAGCCAAGGCTTGGTTGATTAAGAGGAAACAGGTTAGGAAATATATTGGATATATGTTTCGGACTTGGAGGTCCACCTACTGGATCTAGGAATTGGTTATATATTCATTCGCATATCATTATTAAATTTTATCACGCCTAATTATTCTTTTAGAATGCATGTTTAAGGGTGTATGATGAGACCTAATCAAAGATAATAAATTGGTTGCCAATTTACGCGAAAATCTTCATTCAATATTAAGCATTTTTCCTTCCATTGAGTGGTTCTCTCTCAAGATCCAAGATTGGCATTGGTTTGTTAGCCAAAGTCAAGACCTTTGTCCATCGCGGATGTGTTTGAACCGCGTAAGCTTTGTTCCATATCGTATGTCTTGGGTGGTTGTGACTTGTTGGCCAAAGTCAAGGTCACTTCTAGTTCATCGACTTCGATTACGAAGCTTTCCTACTGTTAATGGGTCACGATTAACTGGAATCATTAAGTTTGTTGAGCCAAAGCCAATGCTTAGTTGATTAAGAGGAAACGGGTTAGGAAATATATTGGATATATTTACATTTATTTGATATATGTTTTGGACTTTGAGGTCCACCTACTGGATCTAAGAATTGGATGAGATCCAATTGATCTTAGAGATCTACCTAGTTAAGTTTCATACAGCTTGTTGGCTAAAGTCAAGGTTGTGTGTTATTTAACGGGATCCTAGCCCACTAGGAAACTAGGTTTCCCGAGTACTCCACAGAGGGTTAGAGGCTCGCCAACAAATAGTGGGATGTTAGTATTAAATTTGCAATATTCGTTTAATACTGGCTAATAAGCGCTCTTTATTTTTCGTCATTAAATTTATATATATTAGTTGGACTAATATTCAATTGTTGTTTTAATTGAACAGTTGGACTGTATTCAAACTGCTTCATTTGTAGTTGGTTATATAGTTAGACTATATTAATCAATACATTTAATTTAACCAATCTGTTATAGTTGGTTATATAGTTAGACTATAGTAATCATTACATTTATTGTACTCGAAATCGTTGATTGGATAGTTGGACTATAGCAATCAAGATGACCTGAAAGATTAGCGTCAAATGACATAATCATGGGTGAAAATATCTTTAACGACTTTAATTTTCCAGATTGGGAAAAGAATCTCAGGATAGTCATGGGAGCTGAGAAGTTACTCTATTTGATAGAGAAACCTCTCGAGCCTGAGCCCGGAGTTGAGCAAATAGTGGAGCATGAGCTTTGGAAGACTCATAACTTTAGTGCTCTATTTGTCATGCTTGCTGCAATGAATCCTCAAATTTCATCGTTGGAACTAAGGATTAGATCCTTGTACCATGATGAGGAAATTAAAGGATCTTCATAGATCTATTTCTTAGATCTTAGAAGTACGAATTACACAAGAAGCTCTTTCGCTCGCGTATGTCAGAGGGTACATCTATCGAGCACTAAGTGTCGCAGATGATTACTAACATCGAACAACTAGGTTAGATGGGCATTACCTACGAGGCTGAGACTTCCATAGATTTGATCTTACAGTCTCTACCCGAATGCCGGGGCGGGTTCATCATGAACCAAGAGAAAACTCTTGGAGAGTTAATGGCTATGTCAAGGAGGCAGAGCCAGAGCTTCAAAAAGGGCAAGAAGCGCAAGGCACATTTTACTTCGACATCCCAGAAGGCCAAGGCTTGGCCGAAGGCTTCTGGGGGTGTGAAGAAAAGGGAAAGGCTAAATCGTCACAGTCTTCTGGGAAGAGAAAAGACATATCCCAAGATATCTACCTAAATTGTGGCAAACTGGGTCACATGAAGCGTGACTGCCGTATGGACAAGGCAGACATGAAGGAAATGAAGACGGGCAAGGCTCCGGCTTAAGGTAAGTTTTTTATAAATATGTCCACTACCAGTTTTAAAATTGGATTTTGATACTGCATATGGAACATATATATGTACTGATGTGTAGGATCTGTTGATTAGCAGGATACTGGCTTCAGATGAAATTGACCTACAAGTCGGAAACAAGACGAGAGTCACTATTTTGGCCATAAGAACCTAAGTTTTGGAACTGCCCTTGGGGCATGTACTTAAATTAGGGGACTGTTATAATGTACCTAGTTTGACTAAGAACATTATCTTTGTATCTAGTTTATCCCATTGGGGGTATACCTTTATGTTCCGAAACACCAGGTGTTTTGTTTATAAAGATGATATTGAGATATACACATTAGATGTGAATAACCGTATTTTTATTTTGAATATAAATGAATCTCAAACATATAACATGACAAACAAAAGGCTTAAACTGAGTAAATCAGATGAGACTTATTTGTGGCATTGTTGTTTGGGACACATTAACAAGACTTGTATATCCAAACTTTCGAAGAGTGGATACTTGGATGGATTTGATCCTAAATCATATGATGTCTGCGAATCTTGCTTATTAGGCAAAGTGCCTAAAACATATTTTAATGGTAAATGTGCAAGTGCCACCGATTTGTTAGCCCTCGTTCATAGTGATGTAAGTGGGCCCATGTCTAGCTAGGCTAGAGGTGGATATGAATACTTTGTAACCTTTATGGATGTGGTATCGCGTTATAGTTATGTGTATCTTATGAAACACAAGTCGGAAACTTTTGAGAATTTGAAAGAGTTTCGACACGAAGAAGAAAAACAGATCTGTAAAAGTATTAAAAAATTACGGTTGGACCATGGTGGATAATACTTAAACATATGAGTTTCAAGATTACTTGAACAAGTATGGTATTATTTCACAGTGGACTCCTCCCGGAACACCTCAATTTGATGGTGTGACCGAACAGAGAAACCGAACTTAGTTGGACATGGTAAGGTTAATGATGAGTCGCTCTGAGCTACCAATTTCCTTCTGAGGATACGCATTAAACAATGCAATACTTATTTTGAATAAGGTTCCATGAAAATTTGTTTGACATACTTCATATTAGATATGAATAAGAAAGAAATTGGGTTTCTCATTCCTGAAGATTTGGGAATGTTGGGCATACTCTAAACGTTTGGATGATACCAAACTAGAACCCAAATTGGATAAGTGTCTATTTGTAATTGGTTATCTTAGGGAAACCAATTCCACAACTCACAAGAGAATAATGTATTTGTTGCTCTCCATGTGGTTTTCCTAAGAGGAATTCCTATATGCAGTGGTAAGTGGGAGGAAAGTAAAACTCGATAAAAATCGGAGTGATACTATTCCATGAACCGACCCCTCACGGAACATGAACAGTTCATCAGGGATGAAACTGTACCACAATCTTCGAATACACAAGAACCGCGTGTGTCGGAGAGAGTCAGAAAACAACTTGGGAGGTATGGGTTTATGATCTCACCTCATGTGGATATTAATCTTATTGAGGAAGATGGACCGACTACGTATGAGGAAATGATACAGGGTATCAACTCCTTTTATGGCAAAGTGCCATGAAGTCCGAAATGGATTCCATGTATACCAACCAAGTTTGGACACTGGTTGATGTACCAGAAGGCATTGTGCCTATTGGTACTAAATAGGTATTCAAGAAAGACAGACATAGATGGCAACATACAAATGTACGCAGCTAGGCTTGTACAGAAAGGGTATCGTCAACGACATAGTGTCGACTACGATGAAACTTTTTCACATGTTGCCATGATTAAATCCATTTGGATAATGCTTGCTAATGCTGCATATTTCAATTATGAAATATGGCAACCAGACTTCAAAACCGCTTTCCTTAACGGAAACCTTTTGGAGGATGTTTGTATGCAACATCATGACGGTTTTGTCGTGCCAAAACATGCAAATAAGGCTTGTAAGTTAAATCGATCCATTTATGGATTGAAGCAAGCATTGAATTCTTGGAACCATCGTTTTGATGTAATCATAATGGTATATGATTCAATTCAAAACGAAGATGATTCTTGTGTATATAAGAGGGTTAGTGGGAGCACACTGAAAATCATTGTCCTAAATATTGATGATGTATTGCTTCTCGGCAATAACATTCCCATACTATAATCGGTGAAAGCTTGGCTTTCATAAAATTCTCCATGAAAAACCTGGGAGAAGCAGCATTATTCTAGGAATAAAGATCTACTGGGATAGATCTAGAAAGCTGTTGACACTCTCCCAGAGTTCGTACGTTTTGATATGTATGCAACCTGATGTCTCATATGCTTTGAGCATATGCAGTCACAATCAGGCCCATCCAGATGATGGTCACTGGATTGAGTAAAGAACATCCTTGAGTATCTTGGATGAAATAAGGATGCTTTCTGAGTATATGGGGAAATGAGAACTTGAGGTGACTAGGTTCACCGCTACAAGTTTCCAAACCGATAAAGACGATTGTAAGTCGCAATAAGGGTACATATTTTGTTTGAATAACGGAACAGTAAGCTGGAAATCTTCCAAGCAAGATAATGTTGCCGATTAAACAATAAAAGAGGAATATTGTTGCAGCTGAGGCAGCAAAAGAAGCATTTTTGATCTATAAATTCCTATTTGGATTAGGAGTAGTTCTGTTAGCAGCTGAGATGGGCTACCGCACAGGCTAAGAAACCGCGGTCTCATCAACAATCCAAGTATGTACTTCAACAGTTTCATTTGATTCGTTAGATCTCACATCGTGGCGATGTGATAACCTTGTGAATCCACTGACGAAAGCTATTTCTCAGCAGAAGTTTGAGCGACCCGTACATAGTTCAGGTGTTGGACACTTGAGTGATTGGCTATAGGCCAAGTGGGAGATTGTTGGATAATTATGACCCATAACATCACTATTTTGTAAAGAACATGGTGTTCTTGTACAAAATTAACTATGTGACAAAGGAAATCGCTCTTTTATCATTTGTAATTGGATTACCTGGATATATAAATGATAAAAGTCCATATGATTAGTACCAAATTAATAAGATATGAGACAATATTAATCCACGTAAGGTTTAATCATTAAAAATCCCTAGTCGTAGTATTATCGAGACATGATATCGATAATGCAGAATAGGCTAGTATAACACTTGTGCGCGTTATGGAAGCTTAACGGCATAGTTCTCATATATTTGGGTATTGGATACTCATGCAAGTGTGATATGAGGTTCTGTTTGCCGATGGTACGGGAACAGCTTTACTCTGGATAAACCCATCGGAGTCCCATTAATAGTATGACTATGTGTCTATGGGAATCCAAATCAGGGTAGGTGTATTTGGTCTTAACCTGAGACTTGCATCGTTAATACTTACGACAATCAGTATACTTTGGTTTTGGTCATCCGGGGCTTTAACAGGTTCTGTGTACGCCTCTTATGGGTATACTGAGAATCGTAGTGTATTGGGTGTGATGTCAAGATGGAAGTATCACTTCAGTCATATGGAGATGATGATCGCTCAGGGATACAGAACTAGTACTCTATAGTGCTATAGCCATCGGGGAAGTATGACTAGGTCATGAATTTCCTATCATAAAGAGACTAGTTGCTAGTGATCCGATATATGCTTCGTATTGGGAAAACACAACTCCAGCCCTAGGCCTAGCATGTGACATCTGATACTGGATCGTAATACGCAATACTATGTATACTACGCCTGATATAGATTATATATTCTTTATAAGAATATTTCTGGAGAATTAGGTAGGCACGGTGCTTTGCTAGAAGCCAACCATGTCTTGTAAATCAATAAGAACGTGGTACCGGGTACGCACGTATTCGGATAGTCTGATGACCGCATTTACTGCCAATATATCCAGGGATCTCTTGGGTCGCCTCCCAAAGATTCACCGATGACAATTGACTCGAATAGAATTAATCTGGGATTAATTATGAGAGAGAGAAAATTAATCTAGGATTAATTGCGGCAAGAATTTATTTCGGATGGAAGAGAGAGAACGATTAATTTGGAATTAATCAATTAAATAATATATTGGATATATTAAATGAAATCGGATTTCAAAGTGGAATTAAAATTAGATTTAATTCGGGCAAACGAATTAATTTAGAATTAATTCGTAAGCGACTTTTGTAATAATTTTGCTAGGCATTATTATTTATTTAAATTAGATTTAATTATGTCGCAACGGAAAATTCGTTTATTCGGAATTAAACGAACTCGGGCCCGAGCGAAGTTGCGTGTTAAGTTAGCCGACTTAAATTTGGAATTTAAAAGTGGTGGGACCCACTTCACTTACATCATTTGTTTGACTAATGATGGAAGTAGTTAGGCTTGATTTTGGATTTAATTTGATGAGTGTAAAGCTTGGATTGCTTTTACAACACACAAACCAATTCCAACACTCAACTCAAGTATTTAAACTAAGTCAATTTTTGAAATTTGTATGAAGTTACTATTCACAGCAACTCTTTCTTCTCCATTTTTGCTCATTGCTGTGAGCTTCATTGTCTCTCCCATGGAATTTTGTTGCAAAATTCAAGTAAGCTAGCACTTTAAGGAGTCAAAAGAAGGTGATAGGGAGACTCGCCCATGAGTTTGGAACAACAAAGAGGGCTTGGAGCTTCCATCATCCATGAAAAGTTTTGAACTTCTACTAATCTTTGTAAGTAATTTCCGCAACTTACTTTAGATTATTCACACACAAATCATTCCTTAGAGATCATTGGCATGTCTAGGACACTAACAAAGCGTTGCCCAAGTGCTCAACGTGTACACTTCATTTTGTGGGACTCTCTAAGTTTAGGTTTATCCGTCATGAAATCCAATTTCGTGTCCTTAATTCACCCACTCATGAATTATGACGGTCACGGATAATCTAGCTAAACTATACAAGTTGAGGTCATTACATACGTATAATCCCTCTGTCACAGACTATCCATATTATATCTAGGATATAGATAAGAACATCAAATCCTTATGGTATAATATAGTCGACTTTCAAATTTACGATCACTAAATAACACTCGGAACTGATTTCCGAAGTTATACCACGACCATGGATTTACTAGATCGCAAACACGTGTAGGATGTCTATGCCCTGTACACAGGACTGGAAGATTCTATCTTGATATGCACAGGATATCATGAGTATCAGTCCACACCCAACGAACAGGCGGAGGTCCGATTTTAATAGATCAGTGACGTGACTGCCATCAAAGTGTAGAGGATAACTCATATATCCACAGTGGTATCTCAAGTCGAAGGACCACTATGCTTGCTCAACTCGAGAAGATTCCTATTGACGTTAGTGTACCATCTATTAGGAAATCTTCAGTGAGGTGTTTATAAAATAAACTCATATATGTCTATACGAGTCACCCGATACTCATGGTTCATTGGGATAAACCATGAGACCAAGTCATGATATACGACATGTACTAGTCTCAGTGGATTTTACTAACCGACCCGTGTTACTAAATCTTGACTAGGAACTTTATTTAAGGATATACAAATTATAGTGACGCTTCCTGTAGACAACAGCAATCGGTGATCTGTTCTAGGCTCGCGGCCTAGTTGGGAATACGAAGTAGCCCGCATGGGACTACACCGGAGAAATAAAAATGGAGTCGCCACCCGGTGTGAACCGGGAAAATGATTTAATGTCGCACTCACCACTCGCAAGGGAAGACCTCAAACCGTTGGGTTCGGAATGGTCCCTTACTTATGCCACTTGTAATGAAATGATTTGTGCGATAACTTAACTGAATCTACGCAACATATATGTTCAAGAGTAACTTAGATCAAGTTCGCATTCATGAAAGTAAATCCTACGTCTAAGTTTGTATGCTTTGAAAGTAAGTTATCATAACGGAAAACATACGATATCACACAATAATCTCAAGAGCATGTTGAATTATCAAACACGAAAAATAAATAACAACCTAAACATAAACGTATATTAAACTCCTAATGTGAAAGCAAATAACTAAATCATGCATAAAGAAATAACATAATCATGCTTAAAAATAAATGACCTACTAGACTAAATCATGTTCAAACACAAGGTTGGATGAGACGAAATATGTGTCTCTCTCAAGTGGTACATGGAGTTGTATCCCGAGTGCAGACCGCAATATCGTCCATTCGGATTCGGCTACGGAATTTACATCCAAGTTTCCATCTGATATACCGCAAGAGAGAACACATATTCCGTTCATCCGAAAATCACATCATGCACCAATCCACAATACTCATGCGAAATAAAGTAATAAAATAAATAAAAAATAAAGGATGATAAATAAAAGGGGTGCCCTCAGGTTTAACCTCTTAAGTCATCTCTCGGAAGCGCGTTACACGGACGTCGGAAGGGTTGATGCTCCGCAACTCCTCCGGTTCACTGGTTCAATATTTTCCTTCGCTGTTTCGCTGTTTGGGCTGCTGTTTTTACTCTGTTTTACGGTTGTTTCTGGTCGTGGTTTTAGCTTACTATTTTCAGGGACTGTTTTGTGGTGTTTAGGGACTATTTGGGGTTGTTTTCTGGACTGTTTTAGGGTCTGATTTTTGGTGATTTGGGGACTGTTTTAGGGTACAATTTGGGACTATTTTGCTTTGGTTTGGTGGCTTATTTCTCGGTCAGGGGGTTATTTGTGTTTGTTGTCGGTTAAACATGTGGCTGTGTGGTGCCGTGAATGGGCTGCTTTGTTTGACGAGGGTGTGATGCGTTTGATGATGGTGAAAAATGGGAGTTGTTTTGTCAGGCTTTAGGGACGTGAGGTGAGTTGCATGTTGAGGGCTGCTAGGGTTCGTTGATGAGAGCGAGCTGTTGTGAAGTTTATTAGGCGTGAGTGAGGCTGTTGAAGGCTTGTTACGTGAGTGTTGAAAGAGGCAGGTGGCGTGAGTGTATGGCTGCTTGAAGGCTTGAAGGGAAAGATTTGATTTGTGGAGTTGATGAGCTGCTGTGAAGTTTGTTGGCGTGAAGGAGGGTGTGTGAGTGGAGGGGCTTTATGCAAAGTTACTGGATGGAGGGTTTAGGGTTACATGAGTGGCTGAGTGGGTTGTGTTGCTTACTGAATGAGAGTAAATCCTTGGGTTATTTTCTTTGTGTTTTTTAGTGAGATTGAGCTAGGGTTGAAAAGGTGGGATTATGCTTCTTTTTATAGGCAAAGGTTGGGGTTTACCTTGTGTGAATAGGGAAAGGATTTGTGTAATTATGGGATATCTTTTAATTAGTATGTGATAAGGAAGATATTGTAATTAGGGAAGTGATTTGATTTAATTTGATTTCTTCTCTTTTAGTTCGGGATATGATTTGGTTTTGATTAGGAAAGGGATCCATGAGATTTCTTTATTTTATGAAGGGGATTTGGCTTGATTTATGCATGTGTTTAATGTGTGATTTTTGTTAATTTGGAATGTGAATGGGCGTGACTTAGAGTGGCTGGGCGTGAGTTTGGTCCATTTTGGTGGGCTTGGGTGTTTGGTTTGGTGATGTGTGGGCTTGGTGTGTGGTTTGTGGGGGGTTTGGGCTAAGGGTGTGTTTTAAAACGGAGGTCCAATAAGCAAACCCGAAGCATAAACAAACGAATTAATTCCAACAATGTGTCAATTCTTGACTCTTCCCTTCCGACGTCCGTTTCCCGCGGCTTCCACAATTAAAGAGGTAGTGTCTCCATGTGAGACTCATCATCGAGACTTATATGCAAAAATGCAGTGCCTACAGTCGCCCCCACTTTGATGGGACTTGTGCAGTGTGTGACAGTGACAATCCTATCAAAGTTATACAATGCATTTTTACTTACCTGGCTCGCCAGCTGCCACCTGACTTGTCTGCTGCTTCGAACTGAATGATTTGATGGTGTCATACCCGGCGTGCTAAACCCCATACCCGAGGTGTCGCGGTAGTGTCTCCATACCCGGAGTGCCATACCCGGCGTGCTAAACATTATACCCGAGGTGTCGCAGTTGTTTTGAATTGAGTTGATCAGGTTGTGCCATACCCGGCGTGCTAAACCCCATACCTGAGGTGTCGCAGTAGTGTCTTCATACCCAGAGTGTCGTATCTGGCATGCTAAACCCCATACTCGAGGTGTCGCGGTTGCGTCTCCATACCCAGAGTGTCGCAGTAGTGTCTCCATACCCAGAGTGTCGTACCTGGCATGCTAAACCCCATACCCGAGGCGTTGCTGTAATATCTTCATACCTGTAGTGTCGTACCTGACGTGCTAAACCCCATACCCGAGGCGTCGCTGTAATATCTCCATACCTGCAGTGCCGTACCTGGCACGCTAAACCTCATACTTGAGGCGTCGCCGTAATATCTCCATACCCGAAGTGTCGTACCTGGCATGCTAAACCCCATACCCGAGGCGTCGCTGTAGTATCTCCATACCCGGAGTGCCGTATCTTGCATGCTAAACCACATACCTGAGGCGTCACTGTAATATCTCCATTCCCGAAGTACCGTACATGGCATGCTAAACCCTATACCCGAGGCATCGCTGTAATATCTCCATACCCGGAGTGCCGTACCTAGCATGCTAAACCCCATACCCGAGGCGTCGCTGTAATATCTTCATTTTGGAGCGCCATTTTCGGCATCTGTTGTGTGTGCTCCATTTTGGAGCGCCATTTTCGGCATCTGTTGTGTGTGCTCCATTTTGGAGCGCCATTTTCGGCATCTGTTGTGTGTGCTCCATTTTCGGCGTCTGATGTGTGTGCTCTATTTTGGAGCGCCATTTTCGGCATCTGTTGTGTGTGCTCCATTTTGGAGCGCCATATTCAGCATCTGCTGTGTGTGCTCCATTTTGGAGGGCCATTTTCGACATCTGTTGTGGTCCATTTCCGAACCGTGTTGTGTGAGAATGTGGCTCATTTTTGAACCGTTACTTGATGAGATGGTCTTTGCCGCTACAAACCTGCGAATACAAAACAAAAATTGCATGTATGTGATATGTATGCATGTATGCATGGATATGTTTCCTATTCCGATGGGTTAGGCTTTCCTTGTGCTCCTTGGTGCCATTTGCCTGCAAAAGTCTTTGGTCGCCCCCTAGGCCTGCTCATAGTTCCTTTCTGTCGATTCTCTCTTGGTGATTGCTCAGTTTCCTTTGGTCACATTGCTCAAGTTCTCGATAAATCCCTTATTCGCGGGGTGGTTGACTAGTCGCCCCAGACTCGATTTAGATTTTTTCTCTTCGTTGCTTGCACTCGGCCAAAGTAGATCATGTGACGTTCCAAAACTGCTGATGATCTGGGCCTGGAAACCAAACTGATACTGATGTGGGCCTCGCCCCCGGACTGATACTGATGCAAGCCTCGCCCCCGGACTGATACTGATGCGGGCCTCGCCCCCGGACTGATACCGATGCGGGCCTCACCCCTAGACTGATATTGATGCGGGCCTCGCCCTCAGACTGATACTGATGTGGGCCTCGCCTCCAGATGATACCGATGTGGGCCTCGCCCCAGACTGATACCGATGTGGGCATCGCCCCTAGATTGATACTGATGTGGGCCTTGCCCCATGCTCCATTTTCAAGATTGATTCTGATATGATGTCGCATATCAACATGTTGTATTGCCTCTCACGAGATAGTCCTGATAGCTAAACATATTTTCGTCCTCAACGGATGTTTCGCGTCGAAACCAAAGAACCTTCAAAGTACTTAATATACTCAAATCCGACCGTTTGAGTGTGTGATCTGAACTAGACTCCTAGTGTGTGTGTGCCAAGGCTCTGTCGCAACTTAATTCTTAAGTAAGCCAACTCGATGATTTTGTCTTGGAGAATTGGATCGGTGGGTCTAACTAACCTAGATGTCTTGATCATACTCTCTGATTACTTCTTCGTACTCAACATGATATGGTTTTCTTCTTTCTTTCTTTCGTCTCTTTCTTTTCTTTTTTCTTTTGAACTTTCTTTTTTTTTCTTTTTTTTTCTTTTTTTTCCCTCTTTTTTCCGACACACCTACCCTTTAAGGTAGCATTTCTCCTCATGGTGGTCCTAATACTCGCTCATGGGTAGCTTCCGCTTATCGGTTATAGGCGGTCTATTTTTCCTTTTCTTTTCAGAGACTTTTTCTTCGTTTCCAACCATATCACATATCGTAACATAAGTAAACCAGGATGGACATCTAAGCAAACGGTCATTCACTGATCCGCCATCTCCCTAACTAGTCATCTCGCCGACTACTCAGGCTTTCACTGCTAAGAACCTATAATTAAGTGCTCGCGAGTCTAGCCAAGATCAACTACTCAAAATATCGGATGATAGTATATATCTCGCACTTATTGTTTCTAAGGTTTCACCCTAAAGCAAACGATTTCATCATTGGACTTATGCCTAACTATTAAGGACTAAACAAATAATCTATTTTCTCTTTTTTTTTTCTTTTTTTTTTTTTTTGCTTTTTTTTTTGTTTTCTCTGTTTTTTTTCACAATGGTATTTCTATCCTTGCCGTAAATTTTTCTGTTTCTCGATTTCCTTTTCCCTTATCCATGTTTGCTAAACCCTTCTTGACAAACTTTTTATTTTTAATCTCTAACCCAACGGGTATCTATGATGGCTTTTAAGACACATGGGTTAACATGATGCATGAGATGCATGAGATGCGTGCGATGCATGGGAAATATAAGTCGGCCCATTATCATTTTAAAGCATTCAATCATACTATTGCGCGGTGCAAACTTGTCCCAGTTGAAAAGGCCCAACAAGTTTACACTTTTGCGATAACATGGCTAAACAACTTCAAATGATACAAGGCATAAACACAAGATGGCCCATTGGCATTTCAGAAGCTTTTGGCCCAATTTCCATAAAGCACGGACTCGTCCCAGTTTGAATGGCCCAACAAGCCCATACCTCATGACAAAAAGTCCAACTGAATCCAAATGACGATGGTCCTAAACATAAACATAAAGGCATAGTTTCTATTGGTCCTACAACTACAGTTCACACGCGGGTTTATAAGGGTATAGACAAAGGCTCTCATCGGCGAAGGGTTGCCCGCGACTAGGACTCCCCACTCAATGGTTCAAGCGACCAAGTGAGCGCACCTTTTTTATACCTTAAGGTACATGCCAACGAGTTATGGTGCGTGACTGAATGTCAAATGGATTTCCTATTGTAGATTCCCTAGAGGGAGGGTGGAGCGTGTTGGGTTTTAATTAAGTCCAAAGGATCAATTCAAGCAATGAATACATGTGTGAATACTCGTAAAAGCATGACGGAATCATACTTACAACGATCGGCTTTTGCGACGCGAGGAACAACAAAATTCTTCAAGCTTTGGCTCCATGAGGCTCTCGGCTTTCTCCAATCTTTGTGCTCCAAAATTTTGGTCATCTCCATGGATGAATCTCCAAGCTCCAAGCTTTGTGTGGTGATTCCATGCTCATGAAATTAGTTCCCTATCACCTTTAGATGACTCTTCATGTGCTAGCAATGGCAAGATTTGCCACAAATCTTCCATTTCCTCTTGTTTCTTCTCGGCAAAGTAGAGAAAAATTGGCCCTAGGTCGTGAGAGGGAGAGAGGCAAATATTGGCCCTTGGCTGAATAGAAGAGAAGAGGGAGAGTTAGAGTGTGTTTTTGGTTTGTGTATCTAATACACATAAAATGAATTCAAAATTCATTTACCAAAAAACCACTTTCAAAAAGTCAATGCATTAAAGCCACAACTACCTTCATCATTATTCACATCAAAAGTGACTAGTTGTCATATCACTCAAAGTGACTACACATCACATCAATTGATTGACTAGTGATTTGACGCTTGATGTGACTTATGGACCGCACTTAAATTCGAAATGCGAGTGCGCCCGCAAACACTCCCGGGCTCGAGTTCGCTAATTCCAAATTAATGATTTTTCTGTTGCGACGTAATTAAATAATTATGCCTAGCAAAATCACTATTCACATCACTAACGAATTAATTCTAAATTAACTCGTTCGCCCGAATTAAAATCTAATTTCAATTCTGCGTCGAAATCCAATTTTGTTTAATATATCGAATATATTAATTTATCGATTAATTCCAAATTAATCGTTATCTCTCTTTAAATGATATTTTATCCCAGATAAAATATCTCCGTAATTAATCCCAGATTAATTTTCTCTCACTTATAATTAATCCCATATTAATAAAGTGCGAGTCATACGTCATCGGTGAATCTTCGGGAAGCGACCCATGAGATCCCCAGATATGTTGGCAGTAAATCTGGTCGTCGAACTATCCGAACACGTAAGTACCTAGTACTACGTTTTTACCGATTTACAAGACATGGTTGGCTTCTAGCAAAGCACCGTGCCTACCCAATTCTCCAGAAATATTCTTACTGGAATATGTGATCTATATCAGGTGTAGTATACGTAGTATTGCGTATTTCGATCCAGCATCGGATGTCACGTGCAAGGCCTGGGGCTGGAATCGTGTCTGCCCCGTACGAAGCATATATCGGATCTCTGGTAACTAGTCTCTATAATCGGATAATCATGACCTAGTCATATTATCCCGATGACTGCAGTACATAAGAAAACCAGTTCCGTATCCTACGTGATAATCATCTCCACTATGACTGGAGTGATACTTCCATCTCGACATCACAACCAATACACTACGATTCTCAATATACCCAGAAGAGGCGTACACAGGACCTGTTAAAGCCCTGGACGACCTAAACCAAAGCGTATTGATTGTCGCAAGTATTAGCGGTGCAAGTCTCAAGTTAAGACCAAATACACCTACCCTGATTCGGACTTCCATAGACAAATAGTCATACTACCAATGGAATTCTGAGGGGTCTATCCAGAGTGAAGCTTTTTCGTACCATCGGTAAACACAACCTCCTATTACACTTGCATGAGTATCATATACCCAAATATACAAGAACTATGTCGTTATGCTCCCATAACACGCACAAGTGCAATACTAGTCTATTTTGTATCATCGATGTCCAGTCTCGATAATACTACGACTAGAGATATTTAATGATTAAACATTCATGGATTGATATTGTCTCATATCTTATCAATCTGGAACTAATCATATGGACCTTCTATCATTTATACATCTTGGTAATCTAATTACAAATGATAAAAGAGCAATTTCCTTTGTCACATAGTTAATTTGTACAACAACACCATGATCTGTACAAATAGTGATGCTATGGGTCATAACTTTCCAACAGAGCGAACTCTCTTAAATACCCAAGCCTCTTAGGCTCTTATCGCCTTAGTGATAGGAATAAACAACAAGTCCTCCAGGATCACAGTGAGCTATGGGTAAATGATTATCTAGGTGCCTTCACAGCTTTTCCTTATAGAAGGTAGTGAATGAAGGAAGACACCAAACCATTACCCAGCCTCAACAATGCCTTTGATTAAACCCCTTCAACCCATGGTAGACACGGTAAACTAAATCACAAATCATAATAATTACAAGACATTATATCGGGCCGATTCTCTATCCCTAATGGAGTCGCCAGACTGTAGACAACAGAAATCGGTGACGCTATTCATGCTCGCGGCCTAGTTGGGAGTACGGAGTAGCTCGCGGGGGACTACACCGGAGAAATAAAAATAGAGTCGCCAACCCTGTGTGAACGGGAAAATGATTTAAGGCCGCACTCACCCCTTGATGAGTGGTAAATCTAACACTATTTCCCACTCATTTAACCTAATATTTTGTATAGTTTCTTGAGTTTTATGAATGTTTTGATTTGTTTTGTATTATTTTGCAAATAAATAAAGTTGGGAAAGCATTGGAAGCAATTTGGGGCCAAAATAGAGAAAACATGACAAAAGGGCAATTCAGTAATTTTTCCGCGTCGCGACGCCAAAACCCTACGCGTCGCGACGTCTAACGTGAGCCAAACATGCTAACGTGCGCCGAGGGACACGTGTCAGAATCTGAGAAATTGGACATGCTAACGTGCGCCGTGCCACGTGTCATCATCACAGAAGATCAGCTAAAATGAGCCGTCTGCCACGTGTCAAAATCTCATTGGACCAAAGCAAGTGCGTGCCACGTTTTGAGTTGTCATTGGACCGAATCACAGGCGAATCACATGCTGCCACGGTTAATCTCTCATTGGACCAATCCTAAACGCGTGCCATGTGTCAGATGATCATTGGACCGAAAGTTCAGCCAATCACCGTGTGCCACGTGTCGTCATCTCATTGCACCACCTTTACCGCGTCACACATGTCATCACCAGATTCGGCCGACAGATCACGCGTGGTCAACCCGCGTGGACCAAAACCGCGTGCTAGTGTCGCTACGTGATGAGCGGAAAATATATCAATATTTACCGCCCCTTTAACTTAATATTTTGTTTAGTTTCTCTGGTTTGATGAACGTTTTGATGTGTTTTAGTTTATTTTGCAGATAAAATAATATCGGGTCTCAATGAAATCATTTAGGATGAAATATGGGTCAAATAAGGGCAATTATTGGACTTGATATATTAATTTTGGAGATTGGAAACTTGAAAGGGCGTTTTGACAAAGTGCAGTTTTGGAAATTCCAATTTTACGCATCTGTCGTATTTTGGGAATAACGTTTTACTCAGATATCGGATTGAGCTGATTCAAGTTCCAGATTAAAGAATACTCAAAGATCTACAACTTTGAAAGAGAAAATATTTTCTAATTCTGATAATTTCATGACCGAAATTGATGAACCATCCAGAAGTGTGTGGTGTATAATTATTAAAGTCATTATCAATCATTTTCAAAGCAAATTATAAATTAATAAATAATTAATAAAAATTATCAAATCACCACCAAACAAGATAAGCAATTAGTGGAGCAATTATGGATTTGGTGGAGTAATTAATGAAGAAATTAATAATGGATTTGGTGGAAAATTTGATGGATGATTTGATGAAGGCAAAATTTTGCCTATAAATACAAATCCATTTCATTTGTAAAATTCATACTTTCTTCTTTCAAACTCCTTAAGAATAAATAAGAAGATTGTATCTAGTTTGTTTATTTTCAGTTTTCAGTAATTAATTTTCGCTTTCGCACTTTCTTTTCTTTACTTTTCAGTTTTTACTTTCCGCAATTTACTTTTACGCACAAACATTTTCTTTCTTTACTTTTGCAGTTTTTATTTTTTCAAGCAATGAGGAGGTAATTATCCCTTGCTGGGGTGAAAGGTAAAGCTTTTATTATTGCTATTTAGATTAATCTCCCTTAATTATAATATATAAACGATTTAAAACCTGACTTAATGAGGATACCGCTATATTGGCCGGTTGGAAATTAATTATAAATTGGTTTTAACCTGACTAAGTATGGATACCGTCTGGTTGGTCGGTTGATAATTAATTATTAATTTGACTTAATCAGGATACCGCCTATATGGCTGGTTGGTAATTATCACGCAAAGTTAATATATTATATAAGGGAGATATCTAAAATAGTAGTAATAAAAGTTGATCCTCTAACCCCAGCATTTTCTTTTATTGTACTTTTACTTTATTTAATTTCAGCAATCTACTTTCAGCAATTTACTTTTATTTATTTTTTTACTTTTTACTTTTTACTTTTTACTTTTTACTTTTTTACTTTTTTTACTTTTCAGTATTTAATTTTCAGAATTTACTTTATATCTTTATTTTATTTAAATTTTTACTACCCGTAAATATGTGTCATAACTAAGCCAGTTATCTGGGGTTGTGATGAAATCCAATATCACCGGGTTATAAGGGGTTAGATTATAGCTTGGGTAATATAAAGATTTATTTATTGAGTCTTAATCTTAATGCTTTTTCATTAACTGGCCATTAATAAAATTGAACTGGGAAACTTAAAATGAACTAGACATATGGATTTTAAGTTTAAGACCTTTAGACTCAATAGTCCACGATCTTCCTTGAGGATAGATAACCCTTTAATAGATTTCCTTACAGGATAGACATATACCTGTCGGGCGGGGTAGCCATAATTGGAACTTAAACTTAATGAGTCCAGATAATTTGGTTGACATAGACATATGGTTCAATTGGGTTAACTGGGTATTTGTCTCTGACCATCGACAGAGGCTTACACATAATTTAGTGTTCCAGGTTAATAATCAATATTATGCAACTTTAAGATAACCACTTCATCTTTAAAATGATATTGGAAGAAATCACAACCCTAGATAGTTTTTAATATTGAATTTTCTTAAAACCTAATTTCGAATATTTTATTTACTTGTTTTTAAATTTAGAATCGTCACCATTTCAAATCAATCAAACAACCTGTTAGATACTAGTAATCATTTGACCTCATAAAATTAATAGATTAGATATTAAGTCCTCGTGGGATCGATATTTTTATACTACTTGAACGATATGTGCGCTTGCATTATACGTGTGTGTTTACACCGGTCAAGTTTTTGGCGCCGTTGCCGGGGACTTATTTATCTTTTACTATTAGTTTAGGGGTTAGATACCTTTACTTGTATCTAATTTCTTTTTACTTATTGTTGTTGTTTTCTTGTGTTTCAGGTTTTCAGAAGTACATGAGACGAACCAGAAGCTTTGAACTTCGACCGCTTGACCCAGAAATTGAAAGAACCATCAGACAGTTGAGAAGAGAAAGGTGAGAAGGCCAAGAAGCTTTAGTCAACATGGAACCTGAACCTTTGAACGTTGCACCACCGATTCCCATTCGAGACAGAACTATTCCGGTGGTTGACAGACTCATTTCTTGTATTGTACTTCCTCCCTTACCAGCAAATGCGGGTGACATCAAAACATGCATCCAGATGATTCAGCAGTCAGTACAGTTTGGGGGAATGCAACTGAAGATCCTAATGCCCACATCAGCAACTTCCTGGAAGTTTGCGTACTTTCAATACAACCGAGCAGCTGAAGAAGCAATGAGACTGCGTGTTTTCCCATACTCCTTGAAGGACAGAGCTAAAGCTTGGCTACATTCACTACCAGCAGGGTTCTATCACAACTTGGAACACTCTAGCCACCAAATTCCTTGCAAAAACTTTCCACCAGCCAGAACTGCAAAGTTAAGGAATGACATCACATCCTTCATGCAACAAGATTCAGAATCCCTTTGCGAAGCTTGGGAAAGATTCAAAGATTTACTCCGGAAATGTCCTCATCATGAGATCGCAAGTGGCTACAAGTTCAGACCTTCTACAATGGACTTTCTGGAATAATGAGAACCACAATCGATGCTGCTGCTGGAGGAGCTTTAATGGCGAAATGATAAGATCAAGCCTGGGACCTAATTGAAGAAATGGCCAACAATAATTCCTTGTGGCCAACAGAAAGGAGCATGATCCAAAGAATTACAGGAATTTATGAAGTTGGAGCAAACACAGCAGTGAATACCAGGCTGGATCAGATATGCAAATGTCTAGAATCACTTAGCACACAAGTTGTGAACATCGCTGGAACCACAAGTTCACCATATGGAGGAGCACCAGAGTTGAACCAACTTGAAGAGACGGTGAATTATGTCAACAATTTCAACAGACAGGGGAACAATCCATATTCCAACACCTACAACCCAGGGTGGAGGAATCATCTTAATTTTCATGGAGCAACAATTCAGGCCAACAGCAGAACTATCCACCACCTGAATTCCAGCAACAGAACAAAGCCAGGAGCAGGCAAATGAACCAGGAATAACAGAAGTGCTGACCACTTGAAAAAATGGAAGCAAAACATGACTCTCAAGCAGCAAGATATGATGCTTTGTTTCAAATCAAGTAGCATTGAATCAAAGCCATTCAGCCTCTATCAAGCACTGAGAATCAATTGGACAACTAGCCAATGCTCAGAGTTACAGACCGCCAGGTACCCTTCCCAGCAACACAGAACCAAATCCAAGGAACACAGGGAATGAGCAATGTCATGCCATCATATTAAAAAGTGGTACTGAAATCAACAAAGATGTTGGAGCCAAAACAACTGCTGAGGAAGTTCCAAAAGAAACAAAGCAACAGATGGAGGAAAAAGAAGCAAAGGAAAAAGAACATATCATTCCACCTCCACCTTTCCTCAACGTCTTCAGAAGAACAAATTGGACAAGCAGTTTTCTCGGTTCCTGGAATATTCAAAAAGCTGCATATCAACATTCCATTTGCAGAAGCGTTGGAACAAATGCCCAGCTATGCCAAATTTATGAAAGATATTCTTTCACGAAAGCGGAGATTGGGAGATTACGAGACAGTAGCATTATCAGAAGAATGCAGCGCTATCATTCAGAGGAAACTTCCCCCAAAGTTGAAAGATCCTGGCAGTTTCACTGTTCCTTGCACCATAGGAGAACATGACTTTGGTAAGGCTTCTGTGTGATTAGGTGCGAGTGTTAACTTGATGCCTTTCTCTATTTTCAGGAAATTACAGATTGGAAAACAATGCCAACTTCAGTCTCACTACAACTTGCTGATAGAACGCTCGTATTTCCAAGAGGCGTAGTTGAGGATGTGCTGGTCAAGGTTGACAAATTCATTTTCCCAGCAGATTTTATTGTCCTTGATATGGAGGAAGACGCAGACGTGCCAATCATCCTCGGGGAGACCATTCTTGGCTATAGGTCGAACCATCATTGATGTACAGAAATGAGAACTAACCATGAGGGTACAGGACCAAGAAGTAACATTCAATGTTTTCAAGGCCATGAATTTCCCAGATGATGAAAAGAAGGAGGAATGTTTCAAACTCGATGTGATACACAGTACCATTCAGAACTCTAATGCAATGCAAAGTTCTACTGACAAACTTAAACATGTCAATGCCTGTGGAGCCTAAAGATAAAGCGTCTTTTGTACTGAAAAAGCCAATT
>SKCR01027738.1:0-38054 GCA_019454045.1 Zanthoxylum bungeanum
ACATTACGCTTAAACCACCCCACCCAGTGGAGTCTACATTATTGGATTTGGTACTTGGAGCGTCAATGCGAAAAATATATTGCACATTATATTTTCTTATTTATTAATAAAATAACTACATTTTCTTTTCAAACCTTATTAATGGTCATGTCATTATGCATATTAGATTGATATATAAATATGCTAAGAATGACATCGATCTTAGAATAGTCATGTAGTAATAAAGGACACTGGTGTTGGACAATTATGACCCATATCGTCACTATTTGTAAAGGACATTGTGGTTTTTGTACAAATTAACTATGTGACAAAGGAAATTGTATTTTATCATTTCGTAATTAGATTAGTTTAATGAATGAATGATAAAATTCCTTATAATTAGTTCCGGATTATAAGATATGAGACAATATCAATCCACAAAGGTTTAATCATTAAATATCCCTAGTCGTAGTATTATCGAGACTGGACATCGATAATGCAGAATAGACTAGTATTGCACTTGTGCGTGTTATGAAAGTGTAACATCATAGTTCTCATATATTTAAGTATTGGGTACTTATGCAAGTGTGATAGGAGGTTGTCTTTACCAATGGTACAGAAACAGCTTCGCTCTGGATAGACCCCGTGGAAACCCATTGGTTGTATGACTATGTGTCTACGGGAATCCGCTTCAGGGTAGGTGTATTTGGTCTTAACCTGAGACTTACATCGCTAGTACTTGCGATAATTAATACGCTTTGGTTTTGGTCGTCCGAGACTTTAACAGGTTCTGTGTACGCCTCATCTGGGTTTATTGAGAATCGTAGTGTATTGGGTGTGATGTCAAGACAGAAGTATCACTTCAGTCATATGGAGATGATGATCACACAGGGATACATAATCAGTTCTCTATTATGTTGCAACTATCGGGATAATATGACAAGGTCATGATTATCCGATTATAGAGACTAGTTGCTTGTGATCCGATATATGCTTCGTACGGGGCAGACACTATCCAGCCCCAGGCCTTGCATATGACATCAGATACTAGATCGCAATAGGCAATACTACGTATACTACGTCTGTTATAGATTATATATTCCCTTAAGAATATTTCTGGAGAATTGTGTAGGCACGGCGCTTTGCTAGAAGCCAACTATGTCTCGTAAATCGGTAAAAAAATATGGTACGAGGTACGCACATGTTCGGATAGTCCGATGACCGGATTTACTGCCAACATATCCAGGGATCTCATGGGTCGCTTCCCGAAGATTCACCGATAAAGTATGATTTGAACATAATTAATCTATGATTAATTACAGAGAAATTTTATCTGGGATAAAATACTATTATAAGAGAGAGAACGATTAATTCAGAATTAATCGATAAAATAATATTCGATATATTAAATGAAATTATATTTTATAACGGAATTAAAATTGGATTTTAATTCGGGCGAATGAATTAATTTAGAATTAATTCACAAGCGACGTGAATAGTAATTTTGCTAGGCATAATTATTTAATTAAATTTGATTTAATTACGTCGCAGTGGAAAATTCGTTAATTCGGAATTAACGAACCCGAGCCTGAAATGTGTTTGCTGGCCCACTCGGATTTTGAATCAAGTGGGGCCCACAGTCACATCACAAGTCACATCACTTGTCATTCACATCACTTTTTGGTGATGGAAGTAAGTGATGAGTTGATGGTTGCTTGTAAGATACATTTTGTTTTAATAATGAAAAGAGTTGAAAGATATTTACCAAATTTGGAGATTTGGTATATGTTTTGGTTTTTGGAAAAATCAACACACCTTTTGACATTTGAAAAATAATATTGAAAAAACTTTCTCTCTCTCCCAAACCTCCATTGCCGTGAGATTCATTGTGCAAGGGGAAGATTTTGTTTCAAAATTTTCTAGTGCTAGCACACAAAGAATCATACTAAGGTGTTAGGGAAACTTCTCCCATTGAGCTTAGAATCAAAGATCAAAACTTGGAGCTTGATACATCACTTTGGAGAAAGCTTGGAGACTTTCAAGGAAGTAAATTTTTGTTCTCAACACATCCTACAAACCGATCAAAGTGAGTATATTTCCGCTATACTTCTTTTAGTATTCATACTATTTCATGCTTGATTTGATCTTGGGATGACCTTAGAAACCCAACAATGGTATCAAAGCCTTATTGAGCATGAAATTGAATTTAGGGTTCTTAATCTATATTTGGGTATTTTGATTTGAGCATGTTTTGATCAAATTCTTTGTTTGAGTATGCTTATATATTGATAACTTAGAGTTATGCATGATCAATTTGATGACAAATTAATTGGATTAATTTTCCCCAAATTATAAGGCTTGGCCGAATGTGATAGTGCCATAAAGTCATGGTAATTTTTGTTTTTTAAACCATTGGATGTGTTTTAAATCCTTGGATATATTGATTTGTGATTTAATCGGATTGAAATCGAAATCAGATATAAAATTCTTCCATTGCCGTGACCAAAGAAGCATGAAAATGAATTGATTTTGTTTCAATAATGTTGGACATGTGTTGAATATTATAATGCATAATTAATTAATTAAATTGATATTTTGGAAATGTAATTTAGATAATTTATTAGTACAATACACTTTAATTAATTAAATTATGAAATTTGGAATATTAGAATTTAATTAATTGGGCTTAATTTAGAATTGGGCTAAAGATGTTGTATTTGGGCCTAATGGGCTTGGTTGGGTCAAGTTGGTTTAGGACAATTGGATTGGATCCAAATTGGGCCTAAACCATTCCCTTAAGTCCAAATATAATATATGTGCCTTTAAATATTTAATTGGGCCTAATGGGCAAAATTGATTTCTTGGAAAATAGGGTGATTCCTTAATTGAGCCTTGATATTTGGGTTTGACCCATATTGACCAAAGCCCATGCCTTAAGAAATTAATTGAAATCCCATTGGACTTTAATTAAATTGACATTGGATGTTAATTGGGCTTTGAGACCTCTTAAGATTAGATTTAGAATTTAAGTCGTTAAGGCGCATTAAAAGTGTAATTATTTAATTTGGAATTAAATATAGAATTAGTATTGAATAAAAATTAAATTAGATTTAAATAGTAGTTCGATATAATTCAAGAATTCATACTTTAAGTACAATTCTTAAACGAGTTGGACTCGCGCAAATCAAATCGTTGTTTGAACATTGGATGATCACATTATTCAAAGATTAATTAATTGGATTTTAGATTGAATAACATGCTTTGTGTGAATACTTGGATGTGTTGTATGAATAATGTATATCGGATGGATATTAGAAGGGTTAGGGAAATTTTGGAAATTGTTGTAATAAATTTAGAATTTATTAAATTGGACCTGCGTGTCCAGCCTTTATCTCTCGATTCTTTGTAATTCTCTTCTCACCAATTCCCCTCAATGTAATGAGGTTTCTTTATTGTATTATGTAACTGGGTAGAAGTTAGAATAGTGCTAGCCGAGGAGAGGAAAATGAGTGATTTGTTCTAGGAACATTTGTGAGATATCCATCCGCATATCATTATTATTTATTTACCGCGCCTTATTATGCTTTTAGAATGCATGCTTAAGGGTGTATGATGAGACCTAATCAAAGATAATTAATTGGTTGCCCATTACGCGAAAAAACCTCAACAAAATATTAAGCATTTTCCTTCCATTGAATGATTCATTCTCAAGATCCAAGATTGGCACTGGTTTGTTGGCCAAAGTCAAGACCTTTGTCCATCGCGGATGTGATTGAATCATGAAGGCTTTGTTCCATATAGCATGTCTTGTCCAAGTTGTGATTTGTTGGCCAAAGTCAAGATCACTTCTTGTCCATCGACATCGATTACGAAGCTTTCCAAAGTTAATGGGTCCCGCTTAACTGGAATCATTAAGCTTGTTGTGCCAAAGCCAATGCTTAGTTGATTCAGAGGAAAAGGTTAGGAAAATATATTGGATATATTGGCATATATATTGTATATATGTTTCGGACTTGGAGGTCCACCTACCGGATCTAGGAATTGGATGAGATCCAATTGATCTTAGAGATCTACCTAGTTAAATATCATAAAGCTAGTTGGCTAAAGTCAAAGTTGTGTGTTATTTAACGGGATCCTAGCCCACTAGGAAACTGGGTTTCCCGAGTACTCAACAAAGGGTTAGAGGCTCACCGAAAAATAGTGAGAGGCTAGTATTGAATTTGAAATTTCGTTCAAATACTTGGCTTTACGCGCTTTCAAATTATTTCGTCAATTATATATTTATTAGTTGGAATAATACTTTATTATTTTTCTTGTAAGTGTTGGACTGTACCCAAATATCATTAATTGAATAGTTTGAGTATTGCAATTAAGATGGCTGGAAAGATCGGATTTAGAGACATTATCATTGGCGAAAATGTCTTTAACGGCGCGAACTTTCCTGATTGGGATATGAACCTCAGGATTTTCCTGGGATCTGAGAGGATGCTCTTTACGATAGAGAGACCCCTCGGGCCTAAGCCCGGAAATGAGCAGCCGCTTGAGCTTGAGATTTGGAAGACTCATAGCGATGACAACTCAACCGCTCAGTCCGTCATGCTCACTGCGATGACCCCTCAATTTCTTCGCCAAAACAAGGGATTGGATCCCTATACTATGATGGCAAAATTGAAGGACCTTCACCGATCTAACCTTAGATCACAAAGGTATGAATTGCAGAAAAAGCTCTTTCGCTTTCGAATGTCGGAGGGTACGTATGTTGAGCACCATGTGTCACAGATGATTGCCGACATTGAATAGCTAGGTCAGCTAGGCATAACCTTTGAGGCTGAGACTTCTATAGATTTGATCTTGCAGTCTCTTCCTAATAGCTGGAGTGGGTTCATCATGAACTACAATATGATGAACCAAGACCATACTCTTGGAGAGCTGATGGAAATGCTGCGTGAAGCAAAAAAAGAGCTGATGAAATGCAAAAGCGCGAGGCGCACTTCGCTTCAACATCTTAGTCTCCCAAGGCTTGGCCAAGGCAACTGGAGGTGTAAAGAAAAAGAAGAAGAAGTAGGGTAAGGCTAAATCGTCGAAACCTTCTGGGAAGGGTAATGACAAATCCCAAGATGTATGTCTGCAGTGTGGCAAGCGGGGTCACTGGAAGCGTGACTGCCACGAGTATAAGGCACACATGAAGGAAATCAAAGTGGGCAAGGCACCGGCTTCATGTATGTTTGTTATAGAAATAAACATGTCTACTTCAAGTTTTAAAAATTGGATTTTTGATTCTGGTTGTGGTAGTCATATATGTACCGATGTGCAGGATCTGCAGATTAGCAAGAGACTGGCCTCAGGAGAGATTGACCTCCGTGTTGGAAATGGGACTCGAGTCACCGTTTTGGCCGTTGGGACTTATATTTTGGAACTGCCCTCAGGGCATGTACTTATCTTTCATACTGTTATTATGTACCTAGTTTGACTAGGAATATTTTATCTGTATCTTTATTGGCCCAATGTGGCTATACTTTTGTTTTTAGAAACACTGGGTGTTTTATGTATAAAAATGATATGGAGATATGCAGTACTGATGTAGATAATGGTATTTATATTTTGAATATAAATCTATCTCAAACATATAATGTAAATAACAAAGGCTTAAACTAAGTAACAAATATAAAATTATATGCGGCATTGTCGTCTGAGACACATTAATAAGACTCGCATATCCACACTTTCGAAGAGTGGGTACTTGGACGGATTTGATCCAAATTAATATGACGTCTGGGAATCTTATTTATTAGGCAAAATGCCTAAAACACCTTTTAGCGGAAAGGGTGCACGTGCCATCGAATTGTTAGCCTTTGTTTATAGTGACGTTTGTGGGCCCATATCTAGCCAGGCTAGAGGTGGATATGAATACTTCGTAACCTTTACGGATGATGCATCGCGTTATGGTTATGTGTATCTTATGAGACACAAGTTGGAAACCTTTGAGAAATTCAAAGAATTTCGACACGAAGTAGAAAAATAGACCGGCAAAAGTATTAAAATATTACGGTCGGACGGTGGTGGAGAATACTTGAGCAATGAGTTTCTTGATTACTTGAAATAATATGGTATTCTTTCACAGTGGACTCCTTCCAGAACACCGCAGTTAAACGGTCTGTCCGAACGGAGAAACCGAACTTTATTGGACATGGTAAGGCCGATGATGAGTCGCACAGAGCTACATATTTCCTTATGGGGATATGCATTGAACAATGCAATACTTATTTTGAATAAGGTTCCGTCAAAGTCTGGTCAACAGACTCCGTATGAAATATGGACAGGAAAGAAACCGGGTTTCTCATTCCTGAAGATTTGGGGTTGCTGGGCATACGTTAACATTTGGAAGGTACCAAACTTGAACCCAAATCGGATAAATGCCTATTTGTAGGATATTTTAGGGAAACCAAAGGATATTACTTCTACCACCCACAAGAGAACAAAGTATTTGTTGCTCTACATGCGGTTTTCCTTGAGAAGGAATTCCTAAATGTAGTGGTAAGTGGGAGGAAAATAGAACTCGATGAAAATCAGAGTGATACTGTTCCTGGCATAGAATCCTTAACGGAACATGAACAGTTTATTAGGGATGAGACTGTACTATAATCTTCGAATACACAAGAACTGCGTAGGTCGGAGAGAGTCAGAAAACAACCTGAGAGGTATGAATTTCTGATCTCACCTCATGTAGATATTAATCTTATTGAGGAAGACGAACCAGCTACGTATGAGGAAGATATACAAGGTATCGACTCTGGTTTATAGCAAGATGACATGAAGTCTGAAATGGATTCCATGTACACCAACCAAGTTTGGACACTGGTTGATGCACCAGAAGGCGTAAAGCCTATTGGTTGCAAATGGGTCTTCAAGAAGAAGACCGACATGGTTGGCAACATACAAACGTACAAAGCTAGGCTTGTAGTGAAAGGGTATTTTCAACGACATGGTGTTGATTACGATGAAAATTTTTCACCCGTTGCCATGATTAAATCCATTCGGATTATGCTTACTATTGTTTCATATTTCGATTACGAGATATGACAGATGGACGTCAAAATCGCTTTCCTTAATGGAAACCTTTTGGAGGATGTTTATATGCAACAGCCTGACGGTTTTTTCTTACCTAAACATGCAGACAAGGTTTGCAAGTTAAATCGATCCATTTAGGGATTGAAGCAAGCATCGCGTTCTTGGAACCAACGTTTTGATGAGATCATAAAAGAATATGATTTCGTTCAAAACGAGGATGAACCTTGTGTATATAAGAAGGTTAGTGGGAGCGCACTTATATTTATTGTCCTTTATGTCGATGATGTATTGCTTATTGGCAATGACATTCCCATGCTACAATCGGGGAAAGCTTGGCTTTCATTAAAATTCTCCATGAAGGATCTGGGAGAAGCAGCCTTATTTGGAATAAAGATCTTCCGGGATAGATCTAGAAAGCTGCTTGGACTCTCCCAGAGCACGTACATTGACAAAGTGTTGAAGAGATTCAACAAGGAACAGTCTAAGAGGGGACGGTTGCTAGTGTCACATGGCGTCACTCTATCTAAGGACATGTGTCCTAAAACTCAAGATGAGAGAGACAACATGAGTCAGATATTGTTCGCCTCGGTAGTCGGATCGATCATGTATGCCATGATTTGTGTTGGAGTTTCTACGGTCCCGAGGATCGATTATCAAGCAATAAACACATGGGAATACAATCAAAGGAAGTTTCGGAATACTCACAATGATCGGTTGAGCGACGCGAGTGACAACAAAAACTTTTCTGCCTTCTTGTAAGTCTCGGCAGTGGGCTTGTTTGGTGTCCTCCAAGAAAAGGCAATGGTCCTCCATGCAAGCTCCAAGCTTTGTGATGAAATTCCATGCTCACAAGTGTGGTTCCCTATCACCTTCGCAAGACCCAAATGGTATGCTAGCACTTAGGAATTTTTTGCTACAAAATTCCTTATCTTCTCCTAGCTTTTCTCGGTCAAACCAGTGAAGGAAAGAAGAAGAAAGTGGTCTGTGGCCGTGAGAGAGAGGAGAAGAATTGGCTCCAAAACCGTGTAAGGTTGCCAAAGAAAGAGAATGAGTGATGTCTTAATTGCTTTGTGTATCTAATACACAATTTTTGATTTTCAAAAATCAAATAATTGATTTACCAAATGCAAAAAGTCAAGTCATAAATGCCAACAACCACTCCATCACTATTCACATCAATCAAGTGACAAATTGTCACATC
Source organism: Zanthoxylum bungeanum (assembly GCA_019454045.1). Lineage (NCBI taxonomy): Eukaryota > Viridiplantae > Streptophyta > Magnoliopsida > Sapindales > Rutaceae > Zanthoxylum > Zanthoxylum bungeanum. The sequence goes on from SKCR01027738.1 coordinate 8,249, forward strand.
ACTCAAAGTGACATGTGATTTGACACTTGATGTGACTAATGATTTGACGCTTGATGTGACTTGCGGGCCGCACTTGAATTCGAAATGTGAGTACGTTCGTAAACACTCCCGGGCTCGGGTTTGCTAATTCCAAATTAACGAATTTTCCGTTGCGACGCAATTAAATAATTATGCCTAGCAAAATCACTATTCACGTCGCTAACGAATTAATTCTAAATTAACTCGTTCGCCCGAATTAAAATCTAATTTCAATTCCGCGTCGAAATCGAATTTCGTTGAATATATCGAATATATTAATTTATCGATTAATTCCAAATTAATCGTTATAACTCTTTAAATGATATTTATCCCAGATAAAATATCTCCATAATTAATCCCAGATTAATTTTCTCTCTCATCTAATTAATCCCGGATTAATTAAGTGCGAGTCATACTACCAATGGAATTCCGAGGGGTCTATCTAGAGAGAAGCTGTTTTCCGTACCATCGGTAAAACACAACCTCCTATTACACTTGCATGAGTATCCTATACCCAAATATATGAGAACTATGTCGTTATGCCCTTACAACACGCACAAGTGTAATACTAGTCTTTTGCGCATTATCGATGTCCAATCTCGATAATACTCTGACTAGGGATATTTAATGATTAATCCTTCGTGGATTGATACTGTCTCATATCATCTCAATCCAGGAACTAATCATAAGGACCTCCTATCATTTATACATCTTGGTGATCTACTCACAAATTATAAGAGAGCAATCTCCTTTGTCACAAAGTTAATTTGTACAACAACACCATGATCTGTACAAATAGTGAGGCTATGGGTCATAACTGTCCAACAATATGTACGCGACCTGATGTCTCCTATGCTTTGAGCATGTGTAGTCGCTATCAGGTCGATCCAGGTGAAGGTCACTGGATGGCGGTTAAGAATATCCTTAAGTATCTTAGACGAACTAAGGATGCTTTCTTAATTTATGGAGATGGAGAACTTGAGGTAACTGGGTATACCGATGCAAGTTTCCAAATCGATAAAGACGACTGTAAGTCGCAATCCGGGTACATATTTTGTTTGAACAACGGAGCAGTAAACTAGAAATATTCCAAGAAAAAGACTGTTGCCGATTCAACAACAGAAGCGGAGTATATTGCTGTAGTTGAAGCAGCAAAAGAGGCAGTTTGGATCCGTAAATTCCTAATTGGATTAGGAGTAGTTCCGTTAGCAGCTGAGCCTGTTCCATTGTATTGTGATAATAATGGGTCTATAGCGCAGGCTAAGGAACCGCGGTCTCATCAACAATCCAAGCATGTTCTTCGACGTTTCCATCTGATTCGTGATATCATACATCGTGGCGATGTGAAGATCGAGAAGGTCGCATCAGAGGACAACATTGTAGATCCGCTGACGAAAGCTATTCCTCAGCAAAGGTTTGAGCGACATGTACATAGTTCAGGTGTTAGTTGCTTGAGTGACTGGCTATAGGCCAAGTGGGAGATTATTGGACAATTATGACCCATAGCGTCACTATTTGTAAAAGACATTGTGGTTTTTGTACAAATTAACTATGTGACAATGGAAATTGTATTTTATCATTTCGTAATTAGATTACTTTAATGAATGAATGATAAAAGTCCTTATGATTAGTTCCGGATTATAAGATATGAGACAATATCAATCCACAAAGGTTTAATCATTAAATATCCCTAGTCGTACTATTATCGAGACTGGACATCGATAATACAGAATAGACTAGTATTACAGTTGTGCGTGTTATTGAAGCGTAACATCATAGTTCTCATTATGGGAACACAGAAACTGGGCGACGCATGCTGTTCCGGGCTCGCGGCTCGGCTGGGAGTACGGAGTAGCCCGCAGGCGACTAAACAGGAGAATAATGGAGTCGCCACCTGGTGTGAACCGGGACAAATATTTAAGGCCGCACTCACCCTCGCAAGGGAAGACCTCAAACCGTTGGGTTCGGAATGGTCCCTTACTTATGCCACTTGTAATAAAATAATTTGTACAATAATCTAACCAAGCCTAAGTAACATATTTCCAAGGATGATTTACCCATAAGTTCCCATGCATACATCAACAAGTTCATCTAAATTTACATGTAACACATATCTGAATTTGTATACAGCCTATTTGCATGTAATCTATGTCTCAATTTGCATACATAAAGATAAATTAACATGCGGCAAGCATACAAGTTAATAAACACATTGTACTCATACATGTAGGGAATACAGATGAACGACACCTATACAATCTTGCGTAATACAGAGAAGCAATCAGGTTCATCATACGAAGGGATAGCTACTAGGAACAATTATGTATGAAATATGATGAAAATGACTCAGTTCAGTGGGTGCGCGTTCGCGTAGCGTTCGAGAACGCGTTCGAATGGTAAACAGAAGGTTCACGTTCGTATAGCGTTCGAGAACGCGTTCGAACAGAGCCGGATCTGATGCATGAAATACTAAGAAAATGCGTGGGCATTCGAGTAGCGTTTGAGAACGCGTTCGAACGGTAAACATAAGGTTCGCGTTAGTATAACGTTCGAGAACACGTTTGAACGGAACCAGACCTGATGCATGATGAGACTAAGAAAATGCATGCACGTTCGTGTAGCGTTCGAGAACGCATTCGAACGGTAAACAGAAGGTCCACATTCGTGTGGCATTCGATAACGCGTTCGAAGGAAACCAGACCTGATGCATGCAACACATTCATAGACAAACAAATCCACCATGTGGGACCTCACGTATCCAATTGAACTCATCTCGCATCCAATCAAATAAACACCAATCGGCGCGGCAAAGCATCGTGGTAAAGGATTTTAACCTCTCAAAATATTCCAAGGCCACAACATACAATATTTCGTAATACCTACATATTTATCTACTCAAGGACCACAACATGCATTTTAACATAATAATCATGCGAACAGTACTCAATAAATAATAAAAATAAAACTGAAAACGAGTGTGAAAAATACCCTCAGGTGTAACCTCTTTTGCCGACTTTCAGACTTGCGTTTCACGGAGATCGGAAGGGTTAAAGCTCCTCAACTTCTCCGGTTCCCTGGTTTAGCGTCTTAGCTCACTGTTTTGCTGTTTTGCGTGCTGTTTGACCTTCGTTTTACTGCTGTTTCCTCTGTATTTTCTGCTTGCTGTTTCAGGTCTTCAAAGCTACTGTTTTTTTGTGTTTTTTAGGGGGTTTAGGTGCAGTTTTTTGTGGTTATTTTAAGGATTAAAAGTGCAGTTTCTATGTTACTAGTTTAGGTGATTTAGGGGGGTGTTTTAAGCTGTTTTTTCTGCTGTAATATTTTCGGCAATGGAGGGGTTGAGGAGAGTGATGTTTTCGGCTATGGAGGGAGAAGATGAAGAGAAATGTTTGCTATTTTTCTTGTGATTTTCGTGTGAGTTGTATCTTGTCAAGGGAGTGCATGTCTTGGTTAGAGGTTGTTTATATAGAGAAGGGCTAGGGCTTCTCCTTGTCTCACAAGGAAGGGATTTTGGCATTAAAGAGAGGATTTGATTTGGTGTTGGATAAGGAAATCAATGAATTGAGAGGGGGGGACAAATTTTGGTGAATTAGGAAGGTTGAATATTTGATTGGCTTGGTTTAGGAATACAATTTGTTAGATTAGGAAGTCAATATTTTAATGGTTATGATTGATTTTAATTAGGCATAATATTTCTTTAATTTAGTATATAATATTTTAAGTTAGGAAGTTACATATTTTAATTGGTATAATTATATTTTATGTCTTATTTAATTTGGTATATCAATTAATTAAATTTTATTTAGTTAATGTTTAATTTAATAATATTTGATTTAATTTGGGTGTAATTTAGGGTGATATGGGCGTGTGGGCCTCTCTTGGTGGGCTAGGTGTTGTGTTGGTTTGGTGAGTGGGCTTAGGTGGGTGGCAAGGGTTGTGGGCCAAGGTTAAAAGGTTTGCGGGTTTTCTTGGGCCAAAGGTGCTCTAAACGGAGGTCCAACAAGTGAGCTTGACGCTAAATAAGTGAATAAGGATATAACGAAATACCGATTCCCTTTCGACGACCGTTTCCCGTAATATCATTAACTAAAAAGGTAGTGCCTCCAACTGAGACTCATCATCGGGTTTCATATGCAAAAATGCAATGCCTACAGTCGCCCCCACTTTGATGGGACTTGTGCAGTGTGTGACTTTGAACAATCCTATCAAAGTTTATGCAATGCATTTTCACTTACCTGGTTCGTCTGCTGCCTCGAGCTGAGTTGGTGCTGCAGTGGACCTCGACCCTGGGACGCATCCCGATACCGCTGGAAATGAGGGCCTCGCCCTAGAACAAATGATGTAGTGGGCCATTGACCCTGGGACGCATCCCGGAACTACAACTGATGATGCAGTGGGCCCTCGACCCTAGGACGCATCCCAGAACTGCAACTATCAATAGGGGTACCTTGACCCTGGGACGCATCCCAGAAGTGCTGAGGATGAGGGCCTCACCCTCAAGCTGATATGGACCTCGCCCCCAAGCAGACATGATATGGGGCCTCGCCCCCAAGCTGACCTGATGTGGGGCCTCGTCCCCAAGCTGATATGGGCCTCGCCCCCAAGCTGACCTGATGTGGGGTCTCGCCCCCAAGCTGATATAGGCCTCACCCCTTGTGACTCATTCCTAAAAACTGAAATTGCGCTGACTCTGCTTGGCTCATTTCTACCGCTTTCTCCTTTCTTCGAACCTGCGAACATAAAACAAAAACAAACACGAAGAGAATGCAATGTTACGTGTATGCATGAATGATTTTCTTATTCCATTGGGTTAGGTCTTCTGCCAATTCCCGTGGTGACTGCTCGGTCTTCTCTCCCTCAGGCAAAGTACTGCTTCAATCTGTCTATGTTGATCGGCTCGGTGAACTCGTTCCCTTCCAAGTCTGATAGCCTCACTGCTCCATTTCCCATTACCTTCTGCACTATGTAAGGTCCTTCCCAGTTAGGTCTGAACTTTCCTCTTGGATCTGTCATCGACGGCCTTGATTGCTTAAGTACCAAATCACCCTTTCTGATCTTGGTGGGGCGTACTTTCTTGTTGAATGCTCGGGCTAGTCACTTATGATACAAGTGCATGTGATACAGAGACTTCGTTCTCTTCTCATCCAATAGTGCTAACTGATCAAACCTCTGTGCGGCCCACTCTTGTTCCGGTAATTCTGCCTCTGCTAATACCCTCATAGACTGTATTTCCACCTCTACTGGCAATACTGCTTCCATTCCATAGACCAAAGAGTAAGGTGTGGCCTCTGTTACTGTTCTTACTGATGTTCTGTACCCCCACAAAGCATATGGTAGTTTCTCGGCCCAATCTCTGCAGTTCTCTATCATCTTAGCTAAAATCGTCTTTATAGTCTTGTTGGCTGCCTCAACTGCCCCATTTTCCTGCGGCCTGTACGGTGATGACTTGTGGTGGCCTATCCCATATTTCTGCAACATTGCCTTCATCTCTCCTTGAAACTGAACTCCGTTGTCTGTCACTACATGATGCGGCATACCATACCGACAAATGAGGTTCCGAGCTATAAACTTTGCCATTTGTTTTGCTGTAACATTGCGGAATGATTCGGCTTCCACCCACTTCGAGAAGTAATCTACTGCCACTACTATGAAGTGATGCCCATTCGATGCATTCGGTCGAATTTCTCCAATCATATCAATTCCCCATGCTGAGAAAGGCCACGGCTCTGACAACCCGTTCAACTCTGTGTGCGGAAAGTGATTCAAATTACCATATGCTTGACAATCATGACAGTGCTTTACCATCTTGGCGCAGTCTGTTTCCATGGTTGACCAATAAAAACCTTGTCTCACTATCTTGCGGGACATATTCAACCCGTTCATGTGCGGACCACATACCCCGGCGTCTACTTCTTCCATTACATGATGAGCTTCTTCTTTCCTCAAAAACCTCAAATGAATACCGTTTGCTTGCCTCTTGTACAGTTCCCCTTTCAAAATCACATAATGGGAAGCTAACTTCTGAACGGCTATTCTGTCTTTTCTGCTTGCCCCTTCTGGGAGTTCCCCATCTTCCAGATACCTCTGAATGTCATGATACCAAGGTTTACCATCGTCGACCTCTACTTCCAGAATTCTTTCTATCTCATAAACATGTTTGCTTGCTTTCGTCAGTATTAACGGTCTCATCACTAACTTTTCTGGATTTTCCCAAGTCGCTGCAAGTGTAGCCAGTGCGTCTGCCATCTGATTCTCTTATCTTGGCAAGTGCTGAAACTTACAATCCGGGATAACCTGTGCCAACTTTCTGAGGTGAAAAAGGTAAGGTTTCAACAGTTCTTCTTTCAACTCCCATTCTCCTCACATCTTCTGGACTACCAACATAGAATCTCCGTAGATTTCCACACTCCCGGCCTTCAAGGCTATCAATGCTGTCAAACCAAAAGCACATGCTTCGTACTCGGCCATGTTGTTAGTTACTCTGAATGTCAACCTCTTGGCCAAAGGCAAGGTCTCTCCCTCGGGGGTCACTATCACGATCCCAATTCCGGCTCCCTTGTAATTTACTGCTCCGTCAAAATACATCTTCCATATCTGAACTGTTATTGCTTGGATCTCTTCATCTGGAAATTCAAACTTATACTGATCCCCATCAACAGATTGCAATGCCAGAAACTCTGCTACTGCTCGCCCTTTGATCACTTTGGAGGTGAGATACTCAATGTCAAACTCTATCAGCAATACTAACCATCTGCCCAATTTCCCCACTAGCGAAGACACTGAATGCAGATATTTCAGAGGATTCTCCTTTGCCACTACCTGGATCTTGTATGACTGGAAATAATGCCGTAATTTTCTGGAAGCCCATACCACTGCGAGACAGATCTTCTCTACTTCCTGATTCCGGGCCTCATACGGGAGCATCTCTTACTCAGATAGTAAACTGCATGTTCTACCCATGTCTCATCTGCTTGTACCATCATTGCCCCCAATGCTTCTGATTCTATGGCCAAGTACAATATCAAAGGTCTGCCCAATCTCGGAGGTTTCAATATCAGAGGCTTTACCAAATACTCTCTGATCTTGTCGAAGGCTGCTTGACACTGCTCGTTCCACTTTACCGGTTGATTTTTCCTCAACAGCTTGAAGATAGGCTCACACACTGATGTGAACTTGGCAATGAACCGACTGATGTACTGAATCTTCCCCAGGAATGCTCTAACTTCTTTCTCAGTCTTCGGTGCTGGCATTTCTGTGATTGCCTTGATTTTCTCAGAATCTACCTCTATTCCGCCCATTCCCACTGTATGACCAAGCAATTTCCCTGATGTCACCCCAAACACACATTTCTTGGGATTTAGCCGCAGGTTGTATTTGTCAACTCTCTGAAGGAACCCTTCCAGTGCTTCAATATGCCCAACTCTTGTCTCTGATTTCACCATCATGTCATCCACATACACTTCAATCTCTTTGTGCATCAAGTCATGGATAATGTAGTGGCCATCCGTTGATAAGTAGCTCCCGCATTCTTGAGCCCAAACGGCATCACATTGTAACAATAAGTACCCCACTCGGTAACAAAGGCAGTCTTGTGTTTATCTTCCTCAGCCATAAGGACTTGATTGTAACCTGAAAACCCATCTGTAAATGAATACATAGCAGATAAAGCCGCACTATCAACCAGAACATCTATATGCGGCAGAGGAAAATCATCTTTCGGACAAGCCTTGTTGAGATCTCTGTAGTCCACACACATTCTGACCTTCCCGTCTTTCTTTGGCACCGACACTATATTAGCCAACCGCTCATGATACTTTACTACTTCCAGGAACCCCACATCTATCTGTTTCTTAACTTCCTCTCTGACCTTCTCAGCCCATTCTGGTCTCATCCGTCGGTGTTTCTGTTTTACTGGCCTCATATTCGGATAAGTTGGTATTGTATGTTGGGTAATGTTTCTGTCTACCCTAGGCATGTCCTCATAGGACCAAGCAAACATTTTGGCATATCTGACCAATACTTCTTCTAATTTCTCCCTCTCTTCGGAGGTAACTTCACTTGCAATCAGAATTTCCTTGGGGTTCTCAAGTGTACCCAAGTTAAATGCAGTAGTTCTGGCCGAACTGATGTCAAATATGCTTGATTCGTGCAGAGTAAATGGAAATGACTCAGGCAAGCAAGTAAAAGAAATGTCTTTATTATTGGATAGTGCGGAAGTACATTCAAACAAATCAGGAAGGTAAATGTCTTCATCATCTATAGACACTTCTTCCTCTGCAACCAGGTTTTCCTCAGGCTTTTTGTCCTCTCCTAGAGTCAGGCTCTCCAACTTCATCAATTCTTCTTCCCAATTCTATGCTTCAATGACTTCTTTAGTCAGCGGTTTCTCACCCAACAAATCCTGGAAGATCTCAAATCCAGGCACCACAATCCCATTAACTTCCACAGGTTCAGACTCCCCTTGATACCCTGAAGCTTTCACAAAATATTCCATCAGTTTCAACCCCTTCTTTCTAATTTTCGGCTTATATTCATCAGACTTGTATCCCAGACCCTTCCGAGTAGTCTGTCCTCTGAAATCTGGCAATTTTGAACCCTCATTTGGCTTGTACATCATTTTTCCCATGATCCTAGCCACCTTAGGATCCACTCATTCCTCAAAAGTTCCCGACACTTGGAACCTTGTGAAAGGTTGTATTTCCAAAGCGGCCACATCATTGTCCACCTCAGCTCGGATGGTGACAATCTCTCCCCCATACGGGAACTTAATCATCTGGTGCAGAGTAGAGGGCACGCCCCCAAGCTTATGAAACCAAGGCCTTCCCAATAATAAGGCAAAAGTGGTTGGGATATCCAGCACAGTGAACTCAACTTCGTCCTTAATAGGACCAACCTTGACTGTTGCCACGAATGTACCCTCAACTCCTCGCTTACTATCATCATAAGCCTTGATAGTCATACTAGAGGGATCCAAAATCTGTTGCCTTTATACCCAGCTTGGCCAAAAGCTTCAACGGGCACACATTAATGGATGAGCCGTCATCCACCATCACACAAGAGGTATTTTTGCCCCTCACTTCAGCTCTGATAAACAAGGGTCTATTATGATTTCTCCCTTCAGTCGGGAGTTCTTCCTCAGAAAAAGTGATTGTCTACAAAGTCTCCTTTTCATTGACCCAACAAACATTGCGGGGTTGGCATCTTCTGTCACCACTATCTTACTTAAGGCCTCAACCATGGCCCGACTGTGCTCCTGAGATGCACACAACAAATACCAGATAATCACTTGTGCTCGGGTCTTCTTCAACTGTCTCAGCACTGTATCTCCCTCAGTAATTTCTGCATTCTCAACCACTTCTCTGCCATCTGTCAAAACTTCCTTACCCTTTTCTGCCATATCATTGTAAAAATGACCGCTGGGCGTCATTCCCCTCACCTCTTCCTCATCACTACAAGAGAAATCAAGCCAAAAGTTCTTCCCTGCTCAGTCTCATCTTCACTATTACTATCCTAGATTCCTAGGCAAAAGGCTTGAGGGTGAAAGGATTTTATGACAAGGTCTTCTGGGAGGCAAGAATTGATCATATAGGTTGGTGGTGGTACGGCCCGGTAGTTGGGTAAGGGGTTTCTGTGTGTGTCAGGCTGTTCTGTTTCTAGGTCAGGTATTTTCTATTAGGTCTTGGATTTCATGGCGGAGTCGGGCGTAATTGTGAGTGTCATGGCCCTTTTGTTGGTGAAAGTGACAGTAAAGGCTTAGGTTATAATGTGATGGTGGGGGATTGGGTAATGGTTTGGCTTCCAAGGGCTTTAAGAGTCCTTGCCTCTTCAATTTCTCTAGTACCTTTGACAGGGGCCTTCCCAAGTTGGAAAATCTCTGGTTCCGGATGGCAGAAACTTCCGCAGAAACAGGCTTAGTTCCCAATGTCCCTCTAACAGGCCTCATACTTAAGCCATAAAACTTCCGGTTTTTCACCTCTTCGTCTTCAATGTCCATGACAGTTTCCCTCAACTGCCGAAAGTCTGTAATCATGGAGGTCATCCTCCTCAACTTGCTGTAAATGGAGGGCTTGGTGCCTTTTATAATCATTTTAATCTGATCATTCTCTGAAGGGCTAGTCTGCATCTTCAACAACTGACCTCTCCATAGGTCCACATATTCCTTAAAACTCTCCTCCAATTTTTGCTTAACATTCTCCAGATCGCGGAGTGACAGATCGATATCCAGGTCAGTGACATACTGCTTCAGGAAGGCATCAGCCAACTCCCTCCAATCTTCCTTCACTTTCTTCTCCAAACTGTGGTAACTACAGCACGGGAGCTCCCTCGAGCGACATTCCAAACATCTTCTGCACTTGATACAAACTGTCGGAGATGCACCCTTGGATCCCCATTCCCGCTAAACTTAGCCATATCAGACATCTTAAACTGTGTCGGCAACTGTTCTTCGAAAGTCAGCGTGTCATAATCCAGCAAATCCTCATTCTTACCCCTCATCTTGCGAGTAACTGACTCAACCTGATCCCGGAGCTTCTGTAACTCTGCCTGAGACCCAGATACTCTGCCTGCTGCATACTCTGCCATATCATCATCAAAAGTGGGGATATCATCCCCCAATCTGTTCGGAGGTTCCTCTTGCCTCACATCCCCAAAATTACCTCTAACACGAGACCCGGCTATACCAGCCACAACAGTAGTCAAAACTTGCAACTGTTCAGTGATGAGACCGTTCTCTAACTGATCCATACGGGATACCTCGTTATCGGATTCACTCATACTTGTTACTGTTCTTTAGTGAGTCTTGTCCCTTCTCTAACCCAAACGGTATCTATGATGTCTCTCTTTGAGACACAGAGGGTGTTAACATGATGTATGTAAGCATGAGGTGCATGAGATGCATGTAACATATAGAACATATTCAATCAATTAAATTTTTCAAACAAATCGGCCCATTATCATTTTAAAAGTTTTTGGGCTAACTGTCATAGTAGTGAACTCGTCCCAGTTTAAATGGCCCAACGAGTTAACATCTCATGGCCAAGAGTCCAAAAAATCCAAATGGTAATATTTCGAACACAAGCACAACATGGCCCATCCATATTTAGAAGCCTTTGGCCCAATCGTTATAGGATGCGTTCTTGTCCCAGTTTAAATGGCCCAACAAGCCCACATCCCATGACAAATGGTCCAAATGGATCCAAACGACGATGTTCCCAAACACAAGCATAAAGGAAAGCTAATGCAAACATAAAATAATAATTTCTATAGAGTAGCCCATCGACATTTCAGAAGCTTTTGGCCCAATTGTCATAGGATACGAACTCGTCCCAGTTTAAATGGCCCAACAAGTTCGCATTTCTGACAAGAAGTCCAACTGCATCCAAATGAGGATGGCCCACATACATAAGGAAATAGTTGCTATAGGTCATACAACCCCGGTCTACGTGTGGGTTCGCAAGGGTGTAGACAAAGGCTTTCACCGGCGAATGATGGCCCACAACTAGGTCTCCCCACTCAAGTGTTCGAGTGACCAAGTGAGCGCACCCTTTTTATACACTAAGGTACGTGCCAACGAGCTATGGTGTGTGACTGACTGTCAAATGGACTTCCCGTTGTAGATTCCCCAGAGGGAGGGTGGAGCGAGGCTCACTTAATACCCAAGCCTCTTAGGGTCTTATCGCTTGGTGTCAGGAATAAACAACGAGTCCTCCAAATTAGTCCATCACAATAGGCTACGAGTAGATGGCTATCAAGGTACCTTCACAGCTTTTCCTTCTGGAAAGGTAGTGAGTGAAAGAAGACACCAAACCATTACCTAGCCTCAAAATACCTTTGATTAAACCCATTTCAACCCACTGTAGACACGGTCAATTAAAGCACAAACCATAATATTACAAGACTTTACTTCGGGGCCGATTCTCTATCCCCAGTGGAGTTGCCAGACTGTAGGAATACAGAAACTGGGCGACGCATGCTATTCCGGGCTCGCGGCTCGATTGGGAGTATGGAGTAGCCCGCGGGGGACTAAACCGGAGAATAATGGAGTCCCCACTCGGTGTGAACCGGGACAAAGATTTAAGGCCGCACTCACCCCTCGCATGGGAAGACCTCAAACCGTTGGGTTCAGAATGGTCCCTTATTTATGCCACTTGTAATAAAATAATTTGTGCAATAATCTAACCAAGCCTAAGCAACATATTCCAAGGATGATTTACCCTAAGTTCGCATGCATACATCAACAAGTTCATCTAAATTTACATGTAACATATATCCGAATTTGCATACAGCCTATTTGCATGTAATCTATGTCTCATTTGCATACATAAAGATAAATTAACATGCGGCAAGCATACAAGTTAATAAACACATTGTACTCGTACATGTGGGGAATACAGATGAACGATACCTACACAATCTTACGTAATACAGAGAAGCAATCAGGTTCATCATACGAAGGGATAGCTACTAGGAATAATTATGTACGAAATCTGATGAAAAAGACTCAGTTCAGTGGGTGCGCGTTCACGTAGCGTTCGAGAACGCGTTCAAACGGTAAATAGAAGGTTCGTGTCGTATAGCGTTCGAGAACGCGTTCAAATGGAGTCAGACCTGATGCATGAAACACTAAGAAAATGCGTGCGCATTTGCGTAGCATTTGAGAACGTGTTCGAACGGTAAACAGAAGGTTCACATTCGTATAGCGTTCGAGAACGCGTTCGAACGGAACCACACCTGATGCATGATGAGACTAAGAAAATGCAAGCGCGTTCGCGTAGCGTTCGAGAACGCATTTGAACGGTAAACAGAAGGTTCACGTTCGTGTGGCGTTCGAGAACACATTCGAACGGAACTAGACCTGATGCATGCAACACATTCATAGACAAACAAATCCACCATGTGGGACCTCACGTATCCAATTGAACTCATCTCGCATCCAATCAAATAAACACCATTCGGAGCGGCAAAGCATCGTGGTAAAAGATTTTAACCCCTCAAAATAGGGGACCTTTAATCCAACTTACTAAGCCCATGCGCTCGATCACATCATACATATAAAATAATGACAATACATCGGACTTCATATACCCGATTGAACACATCTTACATTCAATCGAATATAATTAATCGGTGCGGCGAAGCATCGGGTAAAGGATTTTAACCCCTAAGAATGGGACCTTTAATCCAACTTACTAAGCCCATGCGCTCGATCACATCATGCATATAAAAAATAACATGCGGAATTTAAATGACGAATAATAAATGAATCAAAGCAACATAAAACAAAAGAATGTGCCGTTTACTTAAGCAGTACGTGGACTATGAAATTTATGTCCGGGTTTCCATCCGATATACCACGAGAGTTGACACATCTTTCATTTTATTCCAAGGCCACAACATACAATATTTCTTAATACATGCATATTTATCTACTCAATGACCACAAAATGCATTTTAACATAATAATCATGCGAACAGTACTCAATAAATAATAAAAATAAAACTGAAAACGAGTGTGAAAAATACCCTCAGGTCTAACCTCTTTTGCCGACTTTCGAACTTGCGTTTCACGGAGATCGGAAGGGTCAAAGCTCCTCAGCTTCTTCGGGTCACTGGTTTAGCGTCTTAGCTCATTGTTTTGCTATTTTTCGTGCTGTTTGACCTCTGTTTTGATACTGTTTCCTCTGCATTTTCTGCTTGCTGTTTCAGGTCTTCAAAGCTACTGTTTTTTTTTATGTTTTTTTAGGGGTTTTAGGTGCAGTTTTTTATGGTTATCTTAAGGATTAAAAGTGCATTTTTTGTGTTACTGGTTTAGGTGATTTAGGGGGGCTGTTTTAAGGTGTTTTTGCTGCTTTAATATTTTCGGCAATGGAGGGGTTGAGGAGAGTGATGTTTTCGGCTATGGAGGGAGAAGATGAAGAGAAATGTTTGCTATTTTTCTTGTGATTTTCGTGTGAGTTGTATCTTGTGAAGGAGTGCATGCCTTGGTTAGGGGTTGTTTATATAGAGAAGGGCTAGGACCTCTCCTTGTCTCACAATGAAGGGATTTTGGCATTAAAGAGAGGATTTGATTTGGTGTTGGATAAGGAAATCAATGGCTTGATGGGGGGGACAAATTTTGGTGAATTAGGAAGGTTGAATATTTGATTGGCTTGGTTTAGGAATACAATTTGTTAGATTAGGAAGTCAATATTTTTAATTGGTTATGATTGATTTTAATTAGGCATAATATTTCCTTAATTTAGTTTATAATATTTTAATTTGGTATAATTATATTTTATGTCTTATTTAATTTGGTATATCAATTAATTAATATTTTATTTAGTTAATGTTTAATTTAATTAATATTTGATTTAATTTGGGTGTAATTTAGGGTGATATGGGCGTGTGGGCCTCTCTTGGTGGGCTAGGTGTTGTGTTAGTTTGGTGAGTGGGCTTAGGTGGGTGGCAAGGGTTGTGGGCCAAGGTTAAAAGGTTTGCGGGTTTTTCTTTGGGCCAAAGGTGCTCTAAACGGAGGTCCAACAAGTGAGCTTGACGCTAAATAAGTGAATAAGGATCTAACGAAATACCGATTCCCTTCCGACGACCGTTTCCCGCAATATCTTTAACTAAAAAGGTAGTGCCTCCAAATGAGACTCATAATCGGGTTTCGCATGCAAAAATGCAATGCCTACACTCATATATTTAAGTATTGGGTACTTATGCAAGTGTGATAGGAGGTTGTGTTTACCAATGGTACGGAAACAGCTTCGCTCTGGATAGACCCCACGGAATTCCATTGGTAGTATGACTATGTGTCTATTGGAATCCGATTCAGGGCAGGTGTATTTGGTCTTAACCTAAGACTTGCAACGCTAGTACTTGCGACAATCATTACACTTTGGTTTTGGTCGTCTGGGACTTTAATAGGTTCTGTGTATGCCTCTTTTGGGTTTATTGAGAATCGTAGTGTATTGGGGGTGATGTCAAGATAGAAGAATCACTTCAGTCATATGGAGATGATGATCACGCAGGGATACATAACCAATTCTCTATTATGTTGCAACTATCGGGATAATATGACAAGGTCATGATTATCCGATTATAGAGACTAGTTGTTTGTGATCTGATATATGCTTCGTACGAGGCAGACACTATTCCAACCCCAGGCCTTGCATGTGACAACAGATACTGGATCGTAATACGCAATACTACGTATACTACGCCTGTTATAGATGATATATTCCCTTAAGAATATTTCTGGAGAATTGGGTAGGCACGGCGCTTTGTTAGAAGCCAACCAAGTCTCGTAAATCGGTAAAAATATGGTACGAGGGACGCACGTGTTCGGATAGTCCGATGACCGGATTTACTGCCAACATATCCAGGGATCTCATGGGTCGCTTCCCGAAGATTCACCGATGAATTATAATTTGAACATAATTAATCTATGATTAATTACGGAGAAATTTTTATTTGGGATAAAATACTATTAGAAGAGAGAGAACGATTAATTCGAAATTAATCGATAAAATAATATATTCGATATATTAAATGAAATTATATTTCATAATGGAATTAAAATTGGATTTTAATTCGGGCGAATGAATTAATTTAGAATTAATTCGCGAGCGATGTGAATAGTAATTTTTCTAGGTATAATTATTTAATTAAATTTGATTTAATTACGTCGCAGTGGAAAATTCGTTAATTCGCGGAATTAACGAACCCGAGCCCGGAATGTGTTTGCAGGCCCACTCGGATTTTGAATCAAATGGGGCCCACAAGTCACATCACTTGTCATTCACATCATTTTTTGGTGATGGAAGTAAGTGATGAGTTGATGGTTGCTTGTAAGATACATTTTGTTTTAATAATGAAAAAGTTGAAAGACATTTACCAAATTTGGAGATTTGGTATATGTTTTGTTTTTTGGAAAAATCAACACACCTTTTGACATTTGAAAAACTAGAAAACTCGATCATATCTAACAGATTTTGCAATGTAAATAATCTTTTATCTGAGGCCTCCCGAGGGAGTAATTAGTTACCGTCAACTTGATCATCGCATTAGAAGAGGAATCTTCCTTTTCCATTTTAAGTTTAAGGTTCAAAATGAAAATAGAAAAAAATCAGTGCTGATTTTCAAAAAATAGAGGTCATCATTACATGAGGAACGGTTGAAAATGATGGATTTGACTCTTCGTTGGTCCAAATCTAAAACAGTGGCTGATTTGTAAATTTCTAAAAATTTTGGGGCTAAAATATAAATGTCAGAGACTTCAGGGGGCTCAATAAAATTTACCAGGTATGCTGATGTGTCAGATACATCTTAGATACATGTCTGATAATGAGGCAGAAATGGGACCGCCAATGAGTCAGGAATGAGACCGACTTGCTGACGTGGCCTATGACGTGGCTGACACATATTGATGACGTGGTAGTTGACATGTCAGACCCTTTGTTGACCTGGCTGATGATGTGCCGTTGATTGTACTCTAACATGGTTGATGACTGTGTGCTGACGTGGCTGACACGTTAGCGTCTGCAACTTCTGGATGCGTGTGGCGCGACATGAGGCGCGTGGGAAGTTTTTGCTTGGCGCGTGTGGCATTCTCTGGTATCCATTTTTTTCACTGAATAAGCTGATGATATGCTCAAAATTGATTTTTGAGAATTTCCCCAAAACCCGAATTTTCCGAACCGAGTTCTGTTATTTGTCTTTACAACCCCTAACGTGTAACCAAAGCTACTGATACCACTTGTTGTGATTCTCTAATCACTGAAGAGTATTTTATGAGGAAAAATAAATATTCTCTATTGCTACTTGAATAGAATTTACAAGTATTACAAAACTTGTACAAAAAACCCCACACACTAACTACACTCTCTAAGCTCTCTTACTTGAAGCTTACACTCTAAGCTTTCTTACTTGGTGCTTCTTGTTGGGGATGCTTTGAACTCTCAATTAACTCTCAATTTATAGCCAAAATAATGGCTCAAATGTCAACAAATGAATAGTTGTCACCTAAAATTGGTTGGAGGTTTGCTCAAAATTTTAACAAAGTTGATTATCCTTTCACAAAGTTAATAAATCCACCAAAATGTATTTTTTTTCCACATAATGACAGCTCTCCATATACATGACAACTTGATTCTGTAATTATATCACATCCACGTTAACACATTTTAAAATATAGATTTAAAAAGTAAAATGAACTATAATATAATTAGATGACGATGTCACAGTTGAAATTTACATTTTAAAACGAACAGACATCCATACTTCATGACGGAGCCAAACTTTTAACACAATATGGGAAAATTTAATTTACTTAAAGAGTTTAATCTCCTCAAACGTATTTTATATAATTTTGAAAGAATACTCATTCAAGTTATTTTTCGGGATAAAATTGTTGGTAGGTTTTATGTCATTAAACACTAAACAAACATGCAACAAACAGATTCAGAACATAAAATCAATGTAGATCTACTTTTACATGAAAACTCTAAATCTTTTATAATAAAGAAAAACCTGGAAATTGTCATGACGAATCCAAGTCGAGATCTCTCTGTCCTTAAGAACTTATTAGCCTTCGTCTCTGGTGCTTTACGGATTCGAAATGGCCATGTTCTCTCTCCCATGATTCATTGGATGCTTCTTGTTCAAGGAGCACTCTTTAACAAGTGTTTGAACTTGGAATATGGTGGAACTTTCTCACTGAAAATCAATGGAAATATGACTCTAAATTCTGATGTTTCTATATGTTATGAAAATCAACATGAAGCCCTCCTTATAAAAGCATAGAGGGGTGTCTAAAGGTCACCATTTGGGTTGGGGTACAACCCTTTAAAGGGTTATACCCCTCCCATGCATCCCTTGGAAGCCTTTGACATATTATTATCATTTGGAGGACATGTCCCTACAGGATACCATCCAAGGGACATGTTCATCCTCCATCCAAACAAGGAATAATTGAAGAATTTACTACAATCCCCCATAATTCTTCAAATATTCATGCAGACACTTGAGAGAGTTTATGTGAACTAAAGCTGCATCGAAATAGGTAGCTTTCACCTTGAACTTTTCCTAGTGAATAACAATCGGATTTACTTGGCAAACCAGTGACCCATAGTCTTGAACTGTTCTGCCATTGGTGTAAACCAAGACAATTGTCAACATACAGCTTTACTTCGACCATTATCCCGTTCTACGGTTGTGTTCATTTCAGCTCTGAACAACGGTCCTAGTTCATCAAGCATTTTAGGGAAATCAGCATGTAAAATCCTATGGAGGCGGCCTCACTTCTTAATTGAAATATGTGATCTACTATAAAGAGGTAATCTGCCTTTACCCCTATTAAGACTCATCTCCTAATATAGTGATCATTAAAAGGCTTAGCTTATCCTAACCTTGACAGACAGTACTCTGCGTCATTATCGGAATGGGAAAGAGTACAAAACTCTTCAGTGCTTGTTTTGAATTGCACAAAGTTTCAGTTGTCCCTTTTGAATCTAGATCTTGGGATCTCTAGTCAGCTAGGTTGGTTTCCACAGTGACAATTCTTAATTTATGGCTTTAAGCCCATTCCCCTCGATGACTTCTCAACTGCTCTCTAGGTAAACCTTTAGTTAGTGGATCTGCTAGGTTTTCCTTCGACTTCACATAATTGATCGTTATTATGCCACTTGAGAGCAGTTGACGTATGGCATTATGTCTCCGACGTATATGTTTAGACTTAACATTATACATTGCAATTTGGGCTCTCCAATAGCCGATTGGCTATCACAATGTATGCTAATCGCTGGCACCGATTTGGGCCAACTAGGAATATCCTCCAGGAAGTTTCTAAGCCATTCTGCTTCTTCCGCTGTTTTGTCTAATGCTATGAACTCTGATTCCATAGTAGACCGGGCAACACATGTTTGCCTCGAGGATTTCCATGACACGGAAGCATTACCAAGTGTGAAAACAAATCCACTCATAGATTTGGAATCCACGGTATCAGATATCCCGTTAGCATCGTTGTTTCCCTCTAGAACAACAAGATATCTCTCGTAATATAGCCTATATTTTGAAGTTTCTCTCAGATACCTCAAAACTCTTACTATGGCTTTCCAGTGGTTATGTCATGAATTACTCGTATATCTACTAAGCCTATTCACAGCTTTAGCGATATCAGTTCGTGTGCAATTCGTGAGATAAATCATTCTTCCGATGATCCTCGAATTCTCTAATTGCGATACGCTTGAGCCAGTATTCTCTGATAGATGAAGAGTTATGTTAGCTACTCCCAAATATTTCATATCAAATTTGCTAGATAAAACTTTCTTGGTAGACTGAATCAACTCATGATTATTACCAATTATCAGTATATCGTCTACATAGAGACATACAATGACATAT
This sequence comes from Zanthoxylum bungeanum, assembly GCA_019454045.1. NCBI lineage: Eukaryota > Viridiplantae > Streptophyta > Magnoliopsida > Sapindales > Rutaceae > Zanthoxylum > Zanthoxylum bungeanum. The sequence goes on from SKCR01027738.1 coordinate 27,644, forward strand.
CCTTTTTGAGTTGTTTTGGTGTACACACACACTTTTTGTAAGCACTGCATTTTTGCATATAAGTCCCTATGATGAGTCTCATTTGGAGACACTACCATTTAAGTCACGGAGGTCACGGAAAACAGACATCGGAAGGGGGAATTCAGAATAAACAAGGTTCACTGTTTTCATTCGTGCTGCGTTCGTGTATACGTTCGAACTCCAAATAGATTGCGGGCGTTCGTGCCGCGTTCGAGGAAGCGTTCGAACGGTGTCGGTAATTCTGGTTTTGCTGCTAGCCTCACATCAAGCCCAATTCGCCCAAGCCTTGGCCCACACGCCCAAGCCCACTTAAAACACATATTTAACACATGGTGAAATCAAAACAAATCTAAAAAACATACCAAATTAAAATAAACATTAAAATCAATCAAATATTTTAATTCCTTAATTAAGATATTCACCCACCAATTACACAAGATTCCTTCCTAACTAAACAAAATCACATACTAAATTAAAAAGATGTCATGCCTAATTAAAATCAATTATAACAAATTAAAGATATTGACTTCCTAATCCAACCAATTTGTCCCCCCTCAATCTTTGACTTTCCTTGCTCAACACAAATCAAATCCCTTCCTTGTGAGACAAGGTGAAGCCCTAGCCTTTCTCTATATAAACAACCCCTAACCAAGACATGAGGGGGCTAGCACATACAACACACAAACACACAAGAAACACCCAAGCTTATTGACACAACTCTCCCTCACTCTCAATAATTGAAGATCACAAACCAAAGAACCCTCATTGCCTTGACCAAAAAACATCCCGAACAGCCCTTTTACCTCATCTAAATAGCCCCCGAACCACACCACAACACCACCGAAAATCACACCCAAAATAGTAGCCAAAACATCCCAAGAACAGTAACTAAAATACAGCAGCAGAACAGTAGCAAAACGGCAGCGAATCGGAGTCAAAAGCAGCAGCAAAAGATGGAGAACGACGACTCAAAACAGTAAGACAACGAACGAGAGCAGTGAACCAGTGAACTGGAAGAGTTGCGGAGCATCCACCCTTTCGACGATCGTGTACCGTACATCCGAGAGGTGATTTAAAAGGTTAGACCTGATGGCACTTTTCTCATTAGTTTATATTCGTCTTTTGATTGTTATTGAATTCTATTCGCATGAGAGTCGTTTGTGGATGCATGTTGTGGCTTGAATGAAATGGAAAATATGCCGCCTCTTGTGGTATATAGGATAGAAACCCGGACATAAATTTCATAGCCGATTCCGAATGGACGGTAGTATGATCTGTACTCGGGATACAACTCCACGTACCACTTGAGTAAACGGCACATTCTTTTGTTTTATGTTTCTTGGATTTATTTATTTTCGTTATTTGAATTTTGCATGTTACTTTTGTATGTATGATACAATCGAGCGCATGGGCTTAGTAAGTCGGATTAAAGGTCCCCTATTTGGAGGGTTAAAATCCTTTACCACAATGCTTTGCCGCGCAGTTGATGTGTGTTCGTTTGGATATAAGATATGTTCAATCGGACATACTAAGTTTGATACGATTGTCTTTATTCGTGTATGCATGATGTGATCGAGCGCATGGGCTTAGTAAGTGCGATGAAAGGTCCTCTAATTGAAGAGGTTAAATCCTTTACCATGATGTTTTGCCGCGCCGATTAACGTATATTCGGTTGAATGTAAGATGTGTTCAATCGGGTACATGAAGTCTAAGGTTATTGTCTTTATTTTTATATGCATTGAGATAAGCGCATGGGCTTAGTAAGTGCGATGAAAGGTCCTCTAATTGGAGAGGTTAAAATCCTTCGCCACGATGCTTCGCCGCGCTTCGTATTTCGCTATTTTCTTTTTTTTATGTATGTATCGCGTCACATTTTGTGCATCAGGTCTGTTCCCGTTCGAACGCATTTTCGAACGCTATACGAACGCGAACCTTCTGTTTCCCGTTCGAACGCATTTTACAAATGCTACTCGAACGCGCATGCATTTTGTTTCATCAGGTCTGGATCCGTTCGAACACGTTATCAAACGCTACACGAACGCGAACCTTCTGTTTACCGTTCGAACGCGTTTACGAACGCTACACGAACACGCACACACTGAACTAAGTCTGTCTCATCATATTTCATGCACAATTACCTTTGGGTGATCTCCCTTGCATTATGTAGCCATCATATTTATTTGTATTCCTGCATTTATTCATTCGATGTGTTCTTGAGATGATATTCGAGCATGATTAGGCTATTAGCATGTTATTGGTTAATATGTTCATGAGATAGTACTCAAGCATAGTTAGGTTGTTTCTTAGTTTTCCCTATCATATGATTGAGAATGTTCATGAGATTGCCATGTGATGTTGCATGTTGTGATGACTTGTTGATTATGCATGTGAATTTAGAAGCATGATACTCTTGGAAATAAGTGTTACTTAAACTTTGATTAAATTATTACATAAATCCTTTCATTACAAGTGACATAAGTAAGGGACCACTCCGAACCCCATTTGAGGTCTTCCCTTGCGAGGGGTGAGTGCGGCCTTAAATCTCATTTTCCCGGTTCACACCTGGGTGGCGACTCCATTATTCTCCGGTTTAGTCCCCTATGGCTACTCCGTACTCCCAACCGGGCCGCGAGCCCGGGACAGCATGCGTCGCCCAGATCCTGTGTCCCCACAGTCTGGCGACTCCACTGGGGACAGAGAATCGGCCCCGAATATTGTCTTGTAATGTTTGGATTTATGTTCTAATTGACCGTGTCTATAGTGGATGAAACGGGGGTTTAATCAAAGGCATTTTGAGGCTAGGTAATGGTTTGGTGTCTTCCTTCACTCACTACCTTTCTAGAAGGAAAAGCTGTGAAGGCCCTAGATAGCCATCTACTCGTAGCCTATTGTGATGGACTAATTTGGAGGACTCGTTGTTTATTCCTGACACCAAACGATAAGAGCCTAAGAGGCTTGGGTATTTAAGTGAGCCTCGCTCCACCCTCCCTCTGGGGAATCTACAGTGGGAAATCCATTTGACAGTCCGTCACGCACCATAGCTCATTGGCACGTACCTTAGTGTATAAAAAAGGGTGCGCTCACTTGGTCGCTCGAACCCTTGATTGGGGAGACCTAGTTATGGGCCATCCTTCGCCAGTGAGAGTCTTTGTCTATACTCTTGCGAACCCACCCATAGACCGGGTTGTATGGCTAAAGTAAATTATTTCCTTGAGTATGTGCTTGTGGACCATCCTTATTTGGATGCAGTTGGACTATTGTCAGAAATGCGAACTTGCTGGGCCATTTAAACTGGGGCGAGTTCGTACCTTATGACCATTAGGCCCAAAGCTTCTGAAATGTTTATGGGCCATTCTGTAGAAATCATTGTTTATGTTTTGCATTATCTTACTTTGTGCTTGTGTTCGGAACATTACCATTTGGATTTAATTGGGCTCCTTGCCATGAAGATGTGAACTTGTTGGGCCATTTAAACTGGGACGAGTTCACTCCTATGACAGTTAGCCCAGAAGCTTCTAAAATGATAACGGGCCGATTTGTTTGAAAATTTTAGTTGATTTAGTATGTTATATATGTTTACAATGCATCTCATGCACCCCATGATACATACATCATGTTAACCTTTGTGTTCTGAAAGCCATCATAGATTCCCGTTGGGTTGGGAAAAAGGAAGACTCACCAAAATACTGAACAGACATGAGTGAATCAGATATTGAGGTATCCCGTATGGATCAGTTGGAAAACGGTCTCGCCAAGGTCACTGAACAGTTGCAAGCCTTGACTACTGTCATGACAAATATGGCTGTGCCCCGTGCTAGGGAAATTCTGAGAATATGAGGCGTGAGGAGCCTCCGAACGGGTTGGGGGATGATATCCCCACTTTTGATGATGACATGGCAGAGTTTGCAACAGGCAGAGTGATTGGGTCTCAGGCAGAATTTCAGAAGCTTCGGGATTAAGTTGAAACAGTTACCCGCAAAATGAGGGGTAAACATGAAGATTGTTAGATTATGAGGCAATGACCTTCGGAGAACAGCTGCCAGCTCAGTTTAAAATGCCCGACATGGCAAGTTTAATGGGAATGGAGACCCGAGAGTCCATCTGCAGCAATATGTCTCAGTCATGAGTTCAGTGGGCCTATCACAGCGCCAAGTCCAAAAGATGTTTGGGATGTCACTCGAGGGGGCACCTGTGGTTTGGTATCATAGCCTTGAGAAGAAGGTTAAGGAAGATTGGAGGGAACTAGCTGATGCTTTTCTGAAGCAGTATGTTACAGACTTAGAGATTGACTTGTCACTCCGTGATTGGAGAACACTAAACAGAAGCCAGAGGAAAGTTTCAAAGAGTATGTGGATCGCTGGAGAAGCCGCTTCTGAAAATGCAGACTCGGCCTTCAGAGAAACCCAAATTAAGATGATTATCAAGGGCACAAAGCCCTCTATTTATGGTAAGCTGAGGAGGATGACCTCCATGATTACTGATTTCCGACAGTTGAGAGAGACTGTCATGGATTGAGGAAGAAGAGGCTGAAAACAGAAAGTTTTATGGCCAGAATAGAAGAAACTTTTGGGGGGCATTCTGAGACTAAACCCGCTACTGCCGAGGTTACTGCCATCAAGAACCGCCATTTCTCTAACCTGGGGAACCGTTATCTAAGGTGCTTGAGAAGTGAAGGGAACAAGGACTCCTAAAACCCTTCGAGCCTAAACCACTTCCAGATCCTATACCCCCCCAACCTTGACCTAAGCCTGTATTGTCACTTCCATCAGAGGAGAGGCCACGAAACTGACAACTGCACCCGCCTAGGCATGAAATCCAAAACCTCATCGATGCTCACCAAAATACCCGACCCAGAAGAAAGAACAACCCAACACATATTGGAACCCCTACCAAATTACCACTCGTTCTACCACCCACCTACATGATCAACTCTGGATTGCTCGAAAATTTTTCCTCCAAACCCTTAACCACCAAGCTTCTTACATGGAGATAGGGGATGATAGTGAAGAAAGTAGGTCAAGAAAGAAGGCAATGCTGCGAATGATGAAGTTGTTCCTCCTAGTTTATTTGATCCTGCATTTTTAATATAGACATTGACTTGGTCTACCTGTTCGAACCATTTCTTAAATGATAATAAAGACATTCATTTCGTTTACATGCCTGAGTCTCTCCCCCCAACCTGCAACATGAGTATATTTGAGAAAAGCATTCAACCATGGTACTATGAAATTCAGTGATGTTTAGAACACGGGGAATCTTCGGAATCAACAACAGTACAGTCAGTTTCAGAAATGAATCGGTATCAGCTTGGGGGCGAGGCCCCATCATCAGCATCAGTTTGGGGGCTTAATGCCCACATCAGCATCAGTTTGGGGATGAGTCCCAGGGCCGAGGCCCACATCAGTTACAGTTTGAGGATGAGTCCAGGGCCGAGGCCCACATCAGTATCAGTTTAGGGCTGAGGCCCACATCAATATCAGTTTAGGGCTGAGGCCCACATCAATATCAGTTTAGGGCCGAGGCCCCATCAATATCAGTTTAGGGCCGAGGCCTACATCAATATCAGCTTGGGGGCGAGGCCCACATCAGTATCAGCATCAGTTTAGGGGCTGAGGGCCATATCAGTTTCAGTTTTAGGGATGAGTCCCAGGGTCGAGGCCCACATCAGAATCAGTATCAATTCTGCCGGGTATGGCATTCTGGGGGCGAGGCCCACATTGGTTCAGTATTAGTTCTGCCGGGGTATAGTACTCTGGGGGCGAGGCCCACATCATTATCAGTAACGATTTGGAAATTGACCACTCTCATATCAGTAATGGTTCGGAAATGGACCATTCTCTTTCAGCAACGGTTCGGAAATGAACCACTCTCATATCAGTAATGGTTCGGAAATGGACCATCACTCATCAGGAACGGTTTGGAAACGGACCATCATCTCATCACTTGCCGAAATGGCACTCCGAAATGGAGATGGTTCGGAAAGTGACCATTATCACATCTCGCCGAAATAGGAGCACGGTTCGAAATGGACCATCATCTCATCTCGCTGAAAATGACACTTAGAAAAATGGAGCACGGTTCAGAAATGGACCAAGGAAGGCCTAACCCATCGGAATATGATACATATACATGCATACATGCATACATATCACATACATACAATGTTTGTTTTGTGTTCGCAGGTTTGTAGCGGCAAAGACCATGTCATCAAATAACGGTTCAAAAATGAGCCATATTCTCACACAGCACGGTTCGGAAATGGACCGCTACCACAACAGATACCAAAAATGGCGCCCCAAAATGGAGCACACACAGCAAACGCCGAAAATGGCAACCAAAAATGGTGCACCCACAACGGACGTCGAAAATGGCACTCCAAAATGGAGCACTCACAACAGATGCCGAAAATGGCGTTCAAAATGGAGCACACATAGCAAAGGCCGAAAATGGCATTCCAAAATGGAACACACACAGCAAATGCCAGAAATGGCGCTCCAAAATGGAGCACACACACAAAAGATGCCGAAAATGGCTCTAAAAATGGAGCACGGTTCGGGAATGAACCAGGGGTCGCAGCACCTCACCACCAAATCAACTCAACTCAACACATGGTAAGTCAAGTGGCAGCTGGCGAGCCAGGTAAGTGAAAATGCATTGCATAACTTTGATAGGATTGTCACTGTTACACATTACACAAGTCCCATCAAAGTGGGGGCGACTGTAGGCACTGCATTTTTGCATATAAGCCCCTATGATGAGTCTCATTTAGAGACACTACATTTTAAGTCAGGGAGGTCACGGAAAACAGACATCGGAAGGGGGAATTCAGAATAAACAAGGTTCACTGTTTTCGTTCGTGCTGCGTTCGTGTATACGTTCGAACTCCAAACAAATTGTGGGCTATCGTGCCGCGTTCGAGGAAGCGTTCGAACGGTGTCGGTAATTCTGGTTTTGCTGCTAGCCTCACATCAAGCCCAATTCGCCCAAGCCTTGGCCCACACGCCAAAGCCCACTTAAAATACATATTTAACACATGGTGAAATCAAAACAAATCTAAAAATCACATACCAAATTAAAATAAACATTAAAATCAATCAAATATTAATTCATTAATTAAGATATTCACCCACCAATTACACAAGATTCCTTCCTAACTAAACAAAATCACATACTAAATTAAAAAGATGTCATGCCTAATTAAAATCAATTATAACAAATTAAAGATATTGACTTCCTAATCCAAACCAAATTTGTCCCCCTCAATCTTTGACTTTCCTTGCTCAACACAAAATCAAATCCCTTCCTTGTGAGACAAGGTGAAGCCCTAGCCTCTCTCTATAAAAAACCCATAACCAAGACATGAGGGGGCTAGCTCATACACACAACTCACACGAAAATCACAACACACACAAGAACACACCCAAGCTTATTGACACAACTCTCCCTCACTCTCAATAACCAAAGATCACAAACCAAAGAACCCTCATTGCCTTGACCAAAACACATCCCGAACAGCCCCTTTACCTCATCAAAACAGCCCCCGACACAACACCATAACACCACCGAAAATCACACCCAAACACAGTAGCCAAAACATCCCAAGAATAGTAACTAAAATACAGCAGCAGAACAGTAGCAAAACGGCAGCGAATCAGAGTCAAAAGCAGCAGCAAAAGATGGAGAACGACGACTCAAAACAGTAAGACAACGAACAAGAGCAGGAGTGAACAGTGAACCGGAAGAGTTGCGGAGCATCCACCCTTTCGACGATCATGTACCGTACATCCGAGAGGTGATTAAAAAGCTTAGACCTTAGGGCAATTTTCTCATTAGTTTATATTCGTCTTTTGATTGTTTATTGAATTCTATTCGCATGAGAGTCGTTTGTGGATGCATGTTGTGGCTTGAATGAAATGGAAAATGTGCCGCCTCTTGTGGTATATAGGATGGAAACCCGGACATAAATTTCATAGCCGATTCCGAATGGACGGTAGTATGATCTGTACTCGGGATACAACTCCACGTACCACTTGAGTAAACGGCACATTCTTTTGTTTTATGTTGCTTGGATTTATTTATTTTCGTTATTTGAATTCTGCATGTTACTTTTGTATGTATGATACAATAAGTCGGATTAAAGGTCCCCTATTTGGAGGGGTTAAAATCCTTTACCACAATGCTTTGCCGCGCCGGTTGATGTGTGTTCGGTTGGATTAAGATATGTTCAATCGGACATACTAAGTTTGATATGATTGTCTTTATTCTTGTATTCCTGATGTGATCGAGCGCATGGGCTTAGTGAGTGCGATGAAAGGTCCTCTAATTGAAGAGGTTAAAATCCTTTACCATGATGCTTTGCCGCGCCGATTAACGTATATTCGGTTGAATGTAAGATGTGTTCAATCGGGTACATGAAGTCAAAGGTTATTGTATTTATTTTTATATGCATTGAGATAAGCGCATGGGCTTAGTAAGTGCGATGAAAGGTCCTCTAATTGGAGAGGTTAAAATCCTTCGCCACGATGCTTCGCCGCACTTCGTATTTCGCTATTTCTTTTTTATGTATGTATTGCGTCACATTTTGTGCATCAGGTCTGTTCCCGTTCGAACGCATTTTCGAACGCTATACGAACGCGAACCTTTTGTTTCCCGTTCGAATGCATTTTACAAACGCTACTCGAACGCACATGCATTTTGTTTCATCAGGTCTGGATCCGTTCGAACGCGTTATCAAACGCTACACGAACGCAAACCTTCTGTTTACCGTTCGAACGCGTTTACGAACGCTACACGAATGTGCACACACTGAACTAAGTCTGTCTCATAAATTTCATGCACAACTGCCTTTTGGGTGATCTCCTTGCATTATGTAGCCAATCATATTATTTGTATTCATGCATTTATCCATTCGAGTGTTCTTGGGATGATATTCGAGCATGATTAGGCTATTAGCATGTTATTTGGTTAATATGTTCATGAGATAGTACTCAAGCATGATTAGGTTGTTTTAGTTTTCCCTATCATATGATTGAGAAATGTTCAGAGATTGCCATGTGATGTTGCATGTTGTGATGAACTTGTTGATGTATGCATGTGAATTTAGAAGCATGATACTCTTGAAAATAAGTGTTACTTAAACTTGATTAAATTTTTACATAAATCCTTTCATTACAAGTGACATAAGTAAGGGACCATTCTGAACCCAACAGTTTGAGGTCTTCCCTTGCGAGGGGTGAGTGCGGCCTTAAATCTCATTTTCCCGGTTCACACCGGGTGGCGACTCCATTATTCTCCGGTTTAGTCCCCCGTGGCTACTCCGTACTCCCAACCGGGCCGCGAGCCTGGGACAACATGCGTCGCCCCAGATCCTGTGTCCCCACACTTATCACATTCATTGGTTTTAAACCCACTTGACAACATCTCTTTGTCAATTTTCTCATGCCATTGTTTAGGTGCTTGTTTTAATCCGTACAAGGATTTTACAAGTTTGCACACCTTCTGTTCTTATCCAGGAACATTAAACCCTTCTAGTTGTTCCATGTAAATCTCTTCATCCAATTCACCATTCAAGAATGCCATCTTTGCATCCATTTGATGTATTTCAAGACCAAATATAGCTGCTATGGCCATGAGCATTCTTATCGATGTGATACCAGTCACTGGCGAATAGGTGTCAAAGTAATCAATGCCTTATTTTTGTCTATAACCTTTTATGACAAGCCTTGCCTTATACTTATCTATTGATCCATCCGTTTTCATCTTCCTTTTGAATATCCATTTGTTGCCCAGTGGCTTACAACCTGGAGGAAGATCAACCAACTCCCAAGTATGGTTCTGTATGATTGATTCAATCTCACTGTTAATAGCCTCTTTCCACAAAGGGGCATCCAGAGAATACATTGCTTCTTTATAGCTTTGAGGCTCATTCTCTAACAAGTATGTCAGAAAATCAAGACCAAACGACTTAGACGTTCTAGCTCTTTTGCTACGTCTAGGTTCGATTGTCTCAACGTTTGCACGTTATTCTGATTCTTGGTCAACCAGATCACTGTCTTTGAAATTATCAATCGTTCTTTTAAGAGACTATGTTCTTTGTCTTTCCTTACAAGGAAAAAGTCTCTTCAAAAAATGTGGCATTCCTTGACTCAATTATCATATCGTATTGATGTCAGGAATCTCAGACTTGTGTACCAAGAATCGATACGCACTACGGTGCGAGCATATCCAATGAATATACAATCAACAGTTTTGGGTCATATTCTAACCTTATTAGGTCTAGGAACCATTACTTTGGCAAGACACCCCCACAAAAATCGAACATTGAAGGAAATGATGAACCTCATGTTGACAAGTTCCGGTTTACCTCAAAACTTGTTTGCACAATATTCAT
>SKCR01027739.1:0-33415 GCA_019454045.1 Zanthoxylum bungeanum
AGGAGAAAGCTTATCTTGCTGAGTCACCCTGACATAGGCAGGACAACCCCAAACCTTAACGTAACTAAGATTTGGTCTCCTACCGAACCATATCTCATACGGTGTCGTAGGAACAGCTTTTGAATGAATCTTATTCAAAAGATGTGCATCTGTTAAGAGAGAATAGCCCCATAAGTAATAGGGCAAATCTGTGAACTCAACATCGATCGGACCATATCCAATAAAGTCTGATTTCTCCTCTCAGATACATCATTGTACTATGGGGTACCTGGAGGAGTATATTGAGCGAGAATCCCATTCTCCTTCATATAATCCATGAACTCACCACTCATATATTCGCTGCCTCGATCTGATCGAAGGCATTTAATATATTTACCAGTTTGTTTTTCTACTTCATTTCGGAATTCTTTGAACTTTTCAAAGGTTTCCGATTTATGTCGCATCAAATACACATAACCGTACCGTGACAGATCATCAGTAAATGTAACGAAGTATGAATAACCACTGTGAGCAGTCTGACTTAGTGGACCACATACATTAGAATGTACGAGTTCCAGTAAGTTAGTGGCACGGTGTCCAACACCAGAAAATGGGGCTTTGGTCATCTTACCCTGAATACAAGATTCACAAGTTGGATATGATTCAATGGTAAGATATGGTATCAAACCATTCTTAACCAATTGGGTAAGGCGTTTAACGCCAATGTGACCAAGCCTCATATGCCAAAGTTCAGTATTATTAATTACATGTAAACTGCATTTATTAACTCCAGTATTTAAAATATCTTTTGAAGTCTGCAATGTATAATGACCATGCTGATTTGGACAATAAATGATCTGAATATTATTTCTATCATATAAATATAAAGAACTATTCTTAATATTTATACAAAACCCTTCTGTATCCAATACAAAAAGTAATATAATATTTGCGACACATACAGGTACAAAATAACAGTCACGTAACAAAAGTGTCTCATTCGGCAATGAGATCTCGCATACTTCAACTGCAACTGCATCCAAAGAGTCTCCTCTCCCGAATCGCAACTGCATCTCTCCAGGCTTCAGTTTCCTACTTTCCTTCAGCACCTGCAACGAATTGCAAATGTGAATAGGACAAGCAGAATCTAGAATCCAGCTGGATGTAATGGCTTCACAAGCCAAAGATAAATCAATAACTGGAAAAATAAATGTACCTAATGTAGATGCTCCCTCTCTCATCAGCTGGGCAATGTAGTCAGGACAGTTCCTCTTCCAGTGCATGTCCTTGATGCAGTGGTGGCATTTGTCTTCAGAGGCCCTTTTGGGCTTTGTTATCTTCGCCTGTTGTTGAGGACCAAAAGCCTTCTTCTTCTTCCCTTTCTTCTTCTTCTTCCCTTTCTTCTTCTTCTTCCCTTTCTTCTTCTTTCCCTTTGACCAAGTCTGGGAAGAAGCAGAGAGAGAACTAGATCTAGGAGGGTGAGTCGGTACTCCATTATTAAGGTCCTCTTCTGCCGTGAGCAACATCCTATGTAGCTCTTGGTAGGTACAGACAATCCCATTCATGTTGAAATACATCACGAACTGGCGATATGCAGCTGGAAGTGAACCAAGAATGACACTCCTACCGAGAACGTCATTCAAGATGAGATTATGTTGCCTCAATTGATCGATCAAATCGATCATCTGAAGAACATATGGGCTAACATCTTGCCCCTCATCCAAACGCGCATGGAACAGTTCCATTGCGACTTTGTGAACAATCACTTGTTCTTGGTTCTCAAACGATTGTCTCAATCGCGTCATCATACTATAGGAATCTAGCATACCATAGTATTGTTTCTTGAGTTTCGGAGACACCGAACTGAGGATGTACGATTTAACTCTTAAACCGTCATCCTTCCAAGTTTCATAAACTTGGTGTTCCTCCTCTGTAGCATCCGCACCCACAGCAAGGGGTAACAGACCCTCAAGAACATATCCCAGCTTTTCGAAATCGAGGACAATCCTCAAATCCAATTCCCAGTCAGCGAAGTTCTCAGCGCCTTTTAGTTTGTTCGCATCAAGCATACGCGCAAACTGATCTGAGGATTGTGCTGCCATCGCAAATCTATCATATAGATCACGAAAAACGGTTAGCAGAAATTAAGCAGTTTCATATAATATCAAAAGCATAAACTAGATCATGGATTTTTAATCTAATATGCCCCTCCCACTAAATCATGCAATACTGTAATCCCCAAACAGAATACAAAGATTTAATCATAATTAAATACAAATAGTGAAAGGTGGATCTCGTGAATATATTTAGTAAGTAGTTTTTAACCTCTTTTAACCTCTTTTATTCATCCATATCTAGTAAGTAGTTTTTAACCTCTTTTAAATATTATCATATTTAGTTTTGTAACATCCTACACATTTATTATGTTGTTCAGTTCGAGCAATCATTGCAAGGTTGTAATGTGCCTAGTTTGGTGCCATGTGACATCCATGAATTGTAAGAGTTTGTATAGAAATAGTGAGAGTAGTTTCACATAGGGGTGGCAATTTGAGTCAAGATTCATTTATTCATTCGATTTTATTCGCTTTAAAGCGAATACGGGTTTGAAAAAATGGATTCGTTTAATAAATGGGTCAATTCGATTCGATTCGTTTATTAAATGAATCGAATACGAATTTAAGACCATCGATTCGTTTATTCATTTATGATTAGTTTTATTATTTTTATTTACTAGTTCTTGTTATTTTTCAATTAAGATTCGAGAAATGATAGCTAATTACCATAAAAAAAAAAAGTAATATTTTCGATATTTGGTGAGATATTTTTAGTAAATATATTAATTACATATTTCATATTATGAAAAATTAATATAAATCAAGTGTGGTAAATTATTTTATAAATAATATCATGACTAAACGAATATTCGTATTCGATTCGTTTAATAAACAAATCGAATATGAATCCTGATATTATGATTTATTTAATAAACGAATCGAATACGAATTCATCATATTTTGATTCGATTCATTTATGATTCGAGATAAATTCGATTCATTGATTCGTTTTGCCACCCCTAGTCTCACATCTAAAATGTAAATGGAAGTTGAAATGTTTATAAGTATTTTCTAAACACTTATATTAAATTGGACAAATGAAGCTTGGGCATAGGCTTGGAGTGAGTAGATGAATGACTTGACATTGTAATTAATATATATTTAATTAAAAACGTTTAATATCCTTGTGCCATGTGGCATGACATTGTAATTAATATATATTTAATATATATATCTTGGGATTTATTAATATCCTTGTGCTAGAAAAATATTTTTTTTTTGTTTCTTGTAGTTTGTAATTTTAAAAACAGAAAAACACAACTCTACAGAATGTTGGGAAAAAGTTTGCACCTATTCATCACGTAACTGTTTATAAATATAAAACAGTATTGCAGAATCATATATGATGGTTATCCGTGAGTTCTTTGAGATACAAAACTTACCATATACAAACTTCTGATCCTTGAAAACAAACATCCAATTGATTCGCCAGGGGTCGAAACATCAGGTGTAAATTTTCAACTTATAGATTGTTGAATCCTGATGGCAGACGTCTAACGAACTACAAGCACAAGAGTAGGGGCGAATTTCTGCTATAGGACATAGTCTAATACGCTAGCCTCAATCTTTACAAGTCAGTGTTTCGTTTTTATTTTTGTTTCTTACATTGCAAATTTCTGTGTTGATTGCAATTCTGTGTTGATTTGTAAGTTTCTGTCTTGTTTGTAAGTTACTGGTTTTATTTTGCATTTCGTTTATAAGTTTATGTTCAATGAAACATATTTCATTAACTGATTGTTCTCCAACATGAACAATATAAACAAATGAGCTTTCAAGATTTGCTTCATCAAAACACAGTAGGATTTCCATTTACATTCCAAGACTCTCAAGTTTCAAATAACAATGCTTTAATTTAATGAACTTAGTGTTTTTTCTGGTACTCAATCTTTCTTTTGAAGACTAATTACAGAGTAATTTATTTTCAATATATGCAATGTTGTTTAGAAAAAATAAAATTTTGAGTGCAATATGGGATTTGATTGAGTTTTTACAATACACACGATAGAGGAGATAATTAATAATTTAAAAAGAAATAGCATGTTGATTAATCGAGTGATGTTTTATTCCTCGTTGTTTAAATAAACTACTAATTTTTTGTTCTTTGGGTAATGTAGTCGGCTGAAGGTTATTATATCAATAAAAATAAAAAAAAAAAATAAATAAGGAAATAAATCTTGACCATTATTTAAGAAATATTACACATGTAAATAGGAAATAAATTTTGACCATTCATTAAGAATATTACACATGTAAATAGATCCTTAAAAGTTGAGCAAAGGTAAGCAAATATTTTGATGAGCACTGGATCCTAATCCGAGTTTGAGGGGGGTGTTAAGAAATGTTAAAGAATATTATTATAGAAATCTATATTATAGAATCAAAATCTAAAATAGAATTTGTTGACAGAAAAAGTCGCCTTAGAGCGAAGGAACAAGGGTCAAAACAAACGAGGCGACAAAAGACTCAGGACGATCGAAGCAACTATCATGGCGACATAAGACTCAGAATGACCGAAATGGCAATCAGGACGACAAAGGGCATAGAGCGATCGCAGTTGGTCCCATGTTTGCAGCGGTTGAACAGGTTGTCCATATGATATAATGACCATTGAATATGCAACTTCAACCATTAAACGTGCAACTTTCACCAATAAATATGCAATATTTCGAAGATGAAACCTTTAGCAATAAACATGCAAAATGAAACCATTGGACATGAAATTTTAGCAAAAACATGCAATTGCATATACCTCAAAAATCGCACATGTAACTATGACCATTGAATATGCAACCTCTACCATTAAACTTGCAACTTTCACCAATAAATATGCAATATTTCAAAGATGAAACCTTTAGCAATAAACATGAAAAATGAAACCATTGGACTTGAAATTTTAGCAATAACATGCAATTGCATCTGCCTCGAAAATCGCACTTGTAACTATGATCATTGAATATCTAACTTCTACCATTAAACTTGCAACTTTCACCAATAAATATGCAATATTTCGAAGATGAAACCTTTAGCAATAAACATGCAAAATGAAACCGTTGGACTTGAAATTTTAGCAATAACATGCAATTGCATCTGCCTCGAAAATCGCATATGTAACTATTACCATTGAATATGCAACTTCTACCATTAAACTTGCAATTTTCACCAATAAATATGCAATATTTCGAAGATGAAACATTTAGCAATAAACATGCAAAATGAAACCATTGGACTTGAAATTTTAATAATAACATGCAATTGCATCTGCCTCGAAAATCACACATGTAACTATGACCATTGAATATGTAACTTCGACCATTAAACTTGAAACTTTCACCAATAAATATGCAATATTTCGAAGATGAAATCTTTAGCAATAAACATGCAAAATGAAACCATTGGACTTGAAATTTTAGCAATAATATGCAATTGCATCTGCCTCGAAAATCGCACATGTAACTATGACCTTTGAATATGCAACTTCTATCATTAAACTTGCAACTTTCAGCAATAAATTTGCAATGTTTCGAAGATGAAACCTTTAGCAATAAAAATACAAAATGAAACCATTGGACTTGAAATTTTAGCAATAACATGCAATTGGCCTCGAAAATCGCACCTGCAATTTTCACCAATAAATATGTAACTTCTACCATTAAACTTGCAATTTTCACCAATAAGTATGCAATATTTCGAAGATAAAACCTTTAGCTATAAACATGCAAAATGAAACCATTGGACTTGAAATTTTAGCAATAACATGTAATTGCATCTGCCTCAAAATTCGCACATGTAACTATGACCATTGAATATGCAACTTCTACAATTAAACTTGCAACTTTCACCAATAAATATGCAATATTTCGAAGATGAAACCTTTTACAATAAACATGCAACATGAAACCATTGGACTTGAAATTCTAGCAATAACATGCAATTGCATCTACCTCGAAATTTGCACATGTAACTGTGACCATTGAATATGCAACTTATACCATTAAACTTGCAATATTTACCAATAAATATGCAATAATTTTTTATATTATTTTATTTTTATCAATATTTTATAAAAATAAATTTTTTATATTATTTTATTTTTATCAATATTTTATAAAAATAAATTTTAGCAAAAAACATACAATAAATTTTTTATATAATTTTATTTTTATCAATATTTTATTGTTTATTTAATGAAAAATAAATTTTTTAATTTTTTTGAGTAACTGGTTGCAACCGGTTACTCAAAATTGATAAACTACGTAGAAGGTATGTTCCTTCTTTCCCATGACACGCATCTGACTTTGAGTAACTGCAGTTTGGATCCGAAAATTTCTAATTGGATTAGGAGTAGTTCCGTTAGCAGCTGAGCCTGTTCCATTATATCATCATTTGATTTTTCAAAAGAGAGAAATTTATATCCTTTACAAAACTTGGATAGTCAAACAAAAGGAAAAATCAGCATGACTACGCAGAAATACTTGTCAAAAATCAAAATTTTTGCCCATCTTTGAAACATATTGACTTAGAAAATTATTCTAATAAATGAAATTCTACTCTCGGAAATCCAAACTGGATAACTACTTCACATATAGGTATTTTTGAAAATTAAAATTAAGATGATTGACCATTCAAACAATTGGACATTGAAATCTGTTCAAATGAAATAGAAGCCTACTCTTGAGAAGACTTGGAAGTCAAGCTAAACAGGACAAAAAAATCATGATCAGGGAGCAATGTCTTAGGAAAAGGGACTTTTGATTGTCCAGTTGTTTTTAGTGCTTAGTATTGAATTGGACTTCCATTTATTTACATAATTATTGAACTGTTTAATTTTCCAACTCAATATCGAATTTACAGTAAAAATAATTGAATAGGATTGAGTTAAAAAAAAAAAATTGAACTTAATGCTTAAAGAATCATTTAAATTCTACTCTCATAACAATCCTTATACAATTAATCTATTTGTTAGATTTATTCATCCATATCTAGTAATTAGTTTTTAACCTCTTTTAAATATTATCATATTTGTAACATCTTACACATTTATTATGTTGTCCAGTTCGAGCAATCATTGCAAGGTTGTAATGTGCCTAGTTTGGTGCCATGTGACATCCATGAATTGTAAGAGTTTGTATAGAAATAGTGAGAGTAGTTTCACATAGGGGTGGCAATTTGGGTTAAAATTCGTTTATTCATTCGATTTGATTCGCTTTAAAGCGAATACGGATTTGAAAAAATGGATTCGTTTAATAAATGGGTCAATTCGATTCGATTCGTTTATTAAATGAATCAAATACGAATTTAAGACCATCGATTCGTTTATTCATTTATGATTAGTTTTATTATTTTTATTTACTAGTTCTTGTTATTTTTCAATTAAGATTCGAGAAATGATAGCTAATTACCATAAAAAAAAAGTAATATTTTCGATATTTGGTGAGACATTTTTAGTAAATATATTAATTAAATATTTCATATTATGAAAAATTAATATAAATCAAGTGTGGTAAATTATTTTATTAAATAATATCATGACTAAACGAATATTCGTATTTGATTCGTTTAATAAACAAATCGAATACGAATCCTGATATTATGATTCGTTTAATAAACGAATCGAATACGAATTCATCATATTTTGATTCGAGATAAATTCGATTCATTGATTCGTTTTGCCACCCCTAGTCTCACATCTAAAATGTAAATGGAAGTTGAAATGTTTATAAGTATTTTCTAAACACTTATATTAAATTGGACAAATGAAGCTTGGGCTTAGGCTTGGAGTGAGTATATGAATGACTTGACATTGTAATTAATATATATTTAATTAAAAATGTTTAATATCCTTGTGCCATGTGGCATGACATTGTAATTAATATATATTTAATATATATATCTTGGGATTTATTAATATCCTTATGCTAGAAAAATATTTTTTTTGTTTCTTGTAGTTTGTAATTTTAAAAACAGAAAAACACAACTCTACAGAATGTTGGGAAAAAGTTTGCACCTATTCATCACTTAATTGTTTATGAATATAAAACAGTATTGCAGAATCATATATGATGGTTATCCGTATGTTCTTTGAGATACAAAACTTACCATATACAAACTTCTGATCCTTGAAAACAAACATCCAATTGATTCTCCAGGGTTGAAACATCAAGTGCAAATTTTCGACTTATAGATTGTTGAATCCTGGTGGCAGACGTCCAACGAACTACAAGCACAAGAGTAGGGGCGAATTTCTGCTATAGGACATAGTCTAATACGCTAGCCTCAATCTTTACAAGTCAGTGTTTCATTTTTATTTTTGTTTCTTACATTGTAAATTTCTGTGTTGATTGCAATTCTGTGTTGATTTGTAAGTTTTTGTCTTGTTTGTAAGTTACTGGTTTTTATTTGCATTTCGTTTATAAGTTTATGTTCAATGAAACATATTTCATTAACTGATTGTTCTCCAACATGAACAATATAAACAAATGAGCTTTCAAGATTTGCTTCATCAAAACACAGTAGGATTTCCATTTACATTCCAAGACTCTCAAGTTTCAAATAGCAATGCTTTAATTTAATGTACTTGGTGTTTTTTCTGGTACTCAATCTTTCTTTTGAAGACTAATTATAGAGTAATTTATTTTCAGTATATGCAATGTTGTTTAGAAAAAAAAAAATCTTGAGTGCAATATGGGATTTGATTGAGTTTTTACAATACACACGATTGAGGAGATAATTAATAATTTAAAAAGAAATAGCATGTTGATTAATCGAGTGATGTTTTATTCCTCGTTTATATAAACTACTAATTTTTTATTCTTTGGGTAATGTAGTCGGCTGAAGGTTATTATATCAATAAAAATAAAAAATAAATAAGGAAATAAATCTTGACCATTATTTAAGAAATATTACACATGTAAATAGGAAATAAATTTTGACCATTCATTAAGAATATTACACATGTAAATATATCCTTAAAAGTTGAGCAAAGGTAAGCAAATATTTTGATGAGCACTAGATCCTAATCTGAGTTTGAGGGGGGTGTTAAGAAATATTAAAGAATATTATTATAGAAATCTATATTATAGAATCAAAATCTAAAATAGAATTTGTTGACAGAAAAAGTCGTCTTAGAGCGAATCGCCTTAGAGCGAAGGAACAAGGGTCAAAACAAACGAGGCGACAAAAGACTCAGGACGATCGAAGCAGCGATCAAGGCGACAGAAGACTCAGAACGACCGAAATAGCAATCAGGATGACAAAGGGCATAGAGCGACCGCAGTTGGTCCCATGTTTGCAGCGGTTGAACATGTTGTCCATATGATATAATGACCATTGAATATGAAACTTCAACCATTAAACGTGCAACTTTCACCAATAAATATGCAATATTTCGAAGATGAAACCTTTAGCAATAAACATGCAAAATGAAACCATTGGACATGAAATTTTAGCAAAAACATGCAATTGCATCTGCCTCAAAAATCGCACATGTAACTACGACCATTGAATATGCAATTTCTACCATTAAACTTGCAACTTTCACCAATAAATATGCAATATTTCGAAGATGAAACCTTTAGCAATAAACATGAAAAATGAAACCATTGGACTTGAAATTTTAGCAATAACATGCAATTGCATCTGCCTCGAAAATCGCACTTGTAACTATGATCATTGAATATCTAACTTCTACCATTAAACTTGCAATTTTCACCAATAAATATGCAAAATGAAACCATTGGACTTGAAATTTTAGCAATAACATGCAATTGCATCTGCCTCGAAAATCGTACATGTAACTATTACCATTGAATATGCAACTTCTACTATTAAACTTGCAATTTTCACCAATAAATATGCAATATTTCGAAGATGAAACAATAAGTTTGTGGCGCGGTATCCAACACCAGAAAATGGGGCTTTGGTCATCTTACCCTGAATACAGGATTCACAAGTTGCATAGGACTCAATGGTAAGATCTGATATCAAACCATTCCTAACCAATTGGGTAAGGCGTTTAACGCCAATGTGACCAAGTCTCATATGCCAAAGTTCAGTATTATTAATTACAGGTAAACTACGTTTATTAACTCCAGTATTTAATATATCTTTTGAAGTTTGCAATGTATAATGACCATGCTGGTTTGGACAACTAAGGATCTGAATATTATTTTTATCATATAAATACAAAGAATTATTCTTAATATTAATACAATAGCCTTTTGTATCCAATACAAAAAGTGATATAATATTAGCGACACATCCTGGTACAAAATGACAGTCATATAACAAAAGTGTCTCATTCGGCAATGAGATCTCGTATACTCCCACTGCAACTGCATCCAAAGAGTCTCCACTCCCGAACCGCAACTGCATCTCTCCAGGCTTCAGTTTCCTACTTTCCTTCAGCACCTGCAACGAATTGCAAATGTGAATGGGACAAGCAGAATCTAAAATCCAGCTGGATGTAACGGCTTCACAAGCCAAAGATAAATCAATAACTGGAAAAATAAAAGTACCTGATGTAGAAGCTCTGTCTCTCCTCACTTGGGCAATGTAATCAGGACAGTTCCTTTTCCAGTGCCCAACCTTGCCGCAGTGGTGGCATTTGTCTTCAGAAGCCCTTTTGGGCTTTGCAATCTTCGCCTGTTGTTGAGGACCAAAAGCCTTCTTCTTCTTCTTACCTTTCTTGTTCTTTCCCTTGGACCATCCTTGGGAAGAAGCCGAAAGAGAAGTAGTTCTAGGAGGCCGAGTCGGTACTCCCTTCTTAAGGTCCTCTTCTGCCGTGAGCAACATCCTATGTAGCTCCTGGTAGGTACAGACAGTCCCGTGCATGTTGAAGTACATCACGAACTGGCGAAATGAAGCTGGCAGTGAACCAAGAATGATACTCCTACCGAGAATGTCATTCAAGATGAGATTATGTTGCCTCAATTGATCGATCAAATCGATCATCTGAAGAACATGTGGCTGACACTCTGCCCCTCATCCAGACACGCATGGAACAGTTCCATGGCGACTTTGTGAACAATAACTTGTTCCTGGTTCTCAAACGATTGTCTCAATCGCGTCATCATACTATAGGAATCTAACATACCATAGTACTGTTGCTTGAGTTTCGGAGACAGTGAACTAAGGATGTATGATTTAACCCTTAAATCATCATCCTTCCAAGTTTCAAAAACTTGGCGTTCCTCCTCCGAAGCATCCTCGCCCATTGCAAGGGGCAACGGACCCTCAAGAACATAACCCAGCTTCTCGGAATCGAGGGCAATCCTCAAATCCAATTCTCAGTCTACAAAGTTCTCAGCGCCTTTCAGTTTGTTCACATCAAGCATACGCGCAAACTGATTTGTGGATTGTGCCGCCATCTCCAATCTATCATATAGATCACGAAAAACGGTTAGCAGAAATAAAGCAGTTTCATATAATATCAAAAGCATAAACTAGATCATGGATTTTTAATCTAATATGCCCCTCCCACTAAATCATGCAATACTGTAATCCCAAAACAGAATACAAAAATTTAATAATTAAATTAAATACTAATAGTGAAAAGTGGATCCCGTGAATATATTTCGGCTCACAGCAGAGGCACGGTCTCGCCTACGTATATTCATCAGGTAGACAACTCATTTGTCAATCATTCACTAATGACTCCTAAGTATCTGGTCCTGGCCGTTTCTCGTTGTCGCTGCGAAGGCAGGCCCACAAGGAGACGTACCAAGGTTAAACTCGTCAATGATAAACTCAAGTTACTTACGTAATCCTGACAGCTAGGGCACGTTCAGAATTCCGCTTTTACTTGAATTTACCTAGTATCTGATATACATCCGGTATAAATAAATCTTTATCGGCTACATCCTCACAGCAGAGGCACGGTCTCGGATGTAGTCACAAAGAATTATTCATAAACCGTATTGACAAGACGGACCATATAACATGCATCAAATACATAATTACATTCAAACCTTATTAATTAGGGATTTTCCGCTAAGTGTCATACACCCTAAATCTAACCAATTTAGATCCTAATAAGCATGCATAAAGTCAAGAAAACATGATTAAACATTCATTCAATGAAGGCTAATCACATTAGGTGGCCTAGAATCAGACTCGCTCAGATACCATTTTGAAGGGGTTATTTAGGGGGTGAATCCGGTAACGCAGCGGAAGCGGTGAAAATCCGATTTTCAGATTTCAAAACTTTTTCTCGGATAAATTAAATAAACATATTTATTTAATATTCCAATAATCAAATTATGAAAATAAATTCAATAAAACATTTTTAGGTGAATTTACCGAAATACCCTTGCTTTGTATTTTTGTCCATTTTAGTCCGAAATTGATCCAATCAATTTTGAATGATTCTAAATCATTTCTAAGATGAACTTATGATGTTCAAAACATCAAAACACCAAAGCAACCAAAATCCCCATTTTTCTTCACAAAGCCGAGAGCACCAAAGGATGGGCAATTTGTGCCTTTTGTCATTTCATGCATCAAAACACATCAAGATGTAATCCAATGATCATGAAACTTTATATGCATCATATACACACACAAACACAACATATATGAAAAGCCCCAAATTTGGAATTAGTTAAGAACCCTAATTTTTCAATTTCCACAAATTGGACAAATTAGGCCATTTACATTAAATCAATTACTTCAATCATCATTCTTCCATCCAATTCAAGTCTCAACACAATGAAACAACTAAGATAAATCTAGGTCATTTAAGAGTGGGTCAACAACTCTAGATTAGCAACATGGTTTCCAAAACCTTAAAAGAATAGTTACAACTACAATAGTCACAACACTTCCTTCATTACACATGCTTCACACTTCTCCAAAAATTCCATCATCAAAACCACAAGAAACAAAAAAAGAAACATCCTAAATATCATATATTAAATCCTAGAACCTAAGGAACATA
This sequence comes from Zanthoxylum bungeanum, assembly GCA_019454045.1. Classification (NCBI taxonomy): domain Eukaryota; kingdom Viridiplantae; phylum Streptophyta; class Magnoliopsida; order Sapindales; family Rutaceae; genus Zanthoxylum; species Zanthoxylum bungeanum. The sequence goes on from SKCR01027739.1 coordinate 13,027, forward strand.
TTCCTTACTAATAGCAAGTTTGAAAAACTTACTAAAAATCCAAGCTTTTGATGTTTTAGCCTTTCTTTCTCAAGCTTCCTTTAGGTTTCTTCAATGGTGTTTGTTTTGATAAAGTGTATTAGGTTAAGTGTATCATGAAATGAAAATCAATTTATATTTGTTCTATTTGGCCTTTGGCCGAAATTGACTAAGGCAAAAACAAGGAAATTAATTTCAATTTCATTTCAAATTCATTTGGTCAACTTGCACAAATATCTTAAAAAACAACTTATTAGATATTTATTTTGGTCACAAATGCAACTAATGTCATTTACTTTAATTATCCTAATGTAAGATATTTATATTTTAATTAATTTAATCATTTAACAATTAAATAATTAATTAATTAATCAAATACAAATATATTAAATATATGTATAATATTTACATTAAATATTAAAAACATATATTCATTTAGGAAATAAGTCAAATAACTCATTTTGACTATTAATTAATGTGTATTTAAATTAATCAAGTATTAAATGTAAATACACAATAATTAAGGAAATGACTATCTAGTCTCTTTAGCATGTATCTTGTGTTTAACCATTAAACGACTTTATAAATAATCAATATTATTTATTTATGTTGCTCTAGTGCTCAACGAGTATGTTTCATTATTGAGACTCTCTAGGTTCAGGTATATTCGTCACAAAATCTAATTTCGTGTCCATAATCTATCCACCCGTAGATTATGACGATCACAGATAATCTCGCTGAACCATACAGGTCGAGGTCATCGCAAATGTATAATTCCTCCGTCACAGGTATCCGGATAAATCCCAGAGATATAGATGTAAACGTCAAATCTCTATCAGGATTATCCAGTCGACTATTCTATTAGCAATCTCAAAAAGAATGTTTAGAACTAGCTTCTAAACTTACCACGGGCCCATGGATTTATCTGATTGCTAATCATATGGACTACCTATGCTCTGGTACACAGAACTGACGGATCTTATCTTGATACACATAGGACACCCTGAGGATCTATCTACACCCAACGAACAGGCGGATGTCTGATCTAAATAGATCGGTGACGTGACTGCCGTCTAAGTGTAGAAGATGTCTCATGTGCCCACAATGGCATCTCAAGTCTAAGAATCACAAGTGCTACTCAACCCAAGAAGATTCTTATTGACGCTGGTGTACCATCCATTAAGAATCTTCGGTGAGTCGTTCATTGTTTATCCGCTATAAACACCTACACGTCTATACTAGTCTCCAAGACTTATGGTTCATTGAGAAACCATTGGAATCATATATTCCAGTATACGACATGTACCGGTCTCAACGGGTTTACTATACTGACCAAGTAGTGTAAACCTTGACCAGGAACTGTCTGAGAATGACAACGTCATGATACTTCTCAATGTCCGTTGCGACGCTTTTGCAACTGTATCATGACTAATCATTCTAGGGTCATTACGTCTTTACCATATAAAAAGATAGATTATATTATAGAAACTGCATATATTATTCATAATAATAATGTTTTACAGAAGTATTTAACAAAATACAACCGGGAATTGGCGCTCTGAGCACCAACCCCAACATAACTTGCAATTTTCACCATAAGTAATGCAATATTTCAAAGATAAAACCTTTAGCTATAACATGCAAAATGAATCCACTGGACTTGAAATTTTAAGCATAACATGTAATTGCATCTGCCTCAATTCGCACGTGTAACTATGACCATTGAATATGCAACTTCTACAATTAAACTTGCAACTTTCACCAATAAATATTGCAATATTTCAATGATGAAACCTTTTACAATAATATGCAACATGAAACCATTGAACTTGAAATTCTAGCAATAACATGCATTGCATCTACCTCGAAATTTGCAAAATTTGCACATGTAACTGTGACCATTGAATATGCAACTTTTACCATTAAACTTGCAATTTTTACCAATAAATATGCAATAAAGTTTATATTATTTTATTTTTATCAATATTTTATAAAAATAAATTTTTTATATTATTTTATTTTTATCAATATTTTATAAAAATAAATTTTAGCAAAAACATACAATAAATTTTTATATAATTTTATTTTTATCAATATTTTTATTTATTTAATGAAAAATAAATTTTTTTAATTTTTTTGAGTACTGGTCGCAACCCAGTTACTCTCTTTTTTTTTTTTTATGCTGACAACCCTTGAGTATCAAGATACCCAAGGGTATGTTACCAACGCTCATATATATATATATATATATATATATATATATATATATATATATATATATATATATATATATATATATATATATATATATATATAGCATACTTTTCTTGGTATATCTTAACCATTAAGTTATCAGAAAATAATAATAAGAGTGAAGTTTATATTTTTTATATTTTTATTCAATTTTCTCAATTCAAATGCATTATATAATTATGTCACGACAAACATCAGACAATCCTATAACTTTCTATACGACTCATTGACAATAAACTGGCTCTTGCCAGCCTGATTAGTGATTACCAGTCAATTTTGACAACCGTTAAATCAAGTGACAGTCCGCATTTTTATTTTAAAAATACTTATCGGACCATTTAATTAAAAGATCTCATTATATAAAAATTTAATCATAGTCTTTTAGCGGACCCGGACCAAGCCGGCCGACCAAATTCCAAACCTACTCTTGATTCCCTTGGCGTGTGGGGACTCCTTCACCTAACACCATTCAATTTGAAGATATAACAAAGCCATATTCTTCAATTGCTCTCCTCTTTAGTCACTAAAGAATCCACCAACTTCAACAATATGGTTGATGCCATCGTTTCCGTTGTCTTGGATCACAGCATATTTTGAAGAGGTAAAAGAACCGGTATAGCTTGTAATATCCCGAGTTTTTATAAGGATGAGAGATATAATATCCCGAGTTTTTTCGAAATAGTACATGAAGATTTTTGAATTAAAATTAAGGATTTGGAACGGGATGGTAATTGAAAATCAAAATTTATGTGTTAGAAAATAAATTGAAATATTTTAAAGTGAGGCTGTGTTGTGTCGCATTGGAAAATGCGTGATTTCGAAAACCGGTTATGCGATTTTTGATTTTATCATTTAAAAAATATGGGCGTGTGTATCGGACCCTTTTGATGAGCATAGGGTTGCAAAAGCAATCATTGAAGCTTTGGAAGGTTCTGCCACTAATTTAATCGAGTTTAATTCACTTCTTCTACGCATTAATACATCTATTTCAGGGAAAAGAGTTTTCCTTGTCTTAGATGATGTGTGGACAGAAGATTATTGCAAGTGTGAGCCATTCCGCAATTGTCTAATGAATGGACTTCGCGGAAGTAAGATTTTGGTTACCACTGCTGAAATGATACAGTCAACTAATTTTATCTCCATCAAAGGATTATCTGAACATCAATGGTGGTCGTTGTTCGAACGAATTGTCTTTTTTGATAGATCTCATTCTGATTTGAGGAAGAAATTGGTAGAAAAATTATAGAGAGGTGAAAGGGCTTGCCACTTGCTGCCAAAATCATGAGGAGTGTAATATCCCGAATTTTTCAGAACAGTTCGAATGAGATCCTGAACTCTACACTACCGTACCACACCCTTTCAGGACCTATCACAGCCACTTGCTGTCATGAAACACATTTTTTCTTTAGCCTAATTAGTGCTCTTTAAAATTATTTATTTTGCTTTATAACATTTCTACCCTTTTTTGGTTTTGCTTTTGCTTAGCATTTCTAAGACATTATTTTTAATTCTAGGGAAAAAGATACTTTACCATCAATAACAGTAAGATCAACATCATTATGTCATATATTTTAAAAAAAAAAATTTAAGATCATTATCTACATGTAAATTTAGAAGAGAAGTCTCAATTTCATTCTTTTCTTTTTATGCATTTGAGTATGTTGTACAATAATACTACATACAGTCTCTAAACACTAATTTTTTCTAAAATACTCAATTCAAAATTTTAATGATACTGAAGAAATATATATAAATATATCATAACTTTTCTGGTATAACTTAACCTCTAAATTATTAAATAATAATAATAATAACAGTTAAATTTATATTTTTTATATTTTTATTCAATTTTAATGGATGCTTTAACATTTTCACACCGCTCCAAAGACAGTAAAGTGACTTTGGACGACAACAAGACCATTTTAATAAAAATCGATGCAACACTTGATAAGCATTGCATGTGGGGACTCCACTCCCTTCCATCATTAATATTATTAAAGCTTATAGTATAAAAAATATATATATGAAACACCTTAGAACACCATTAGAGAAATTTTAATGTTTAAGTATATAAAATGATTTTATTTTATTTTTTAAGAATTATATTTTAAGAATTCATAGGATCAAGATCATTATATCATATATTTAGAAAAAAAAAAAATAATCAAGATCATTATCTACATGTAAATTTAGAAGATAAGTCTCAGTTTCATTCTTTTCTTGTTATGTTTTTAAATTCCTTATACAATAATATTATATATGCACTCTCTAATTTCGGAATCTTTCTAAGACACTTAATTCACTATTTTAGTGATAATGAAAAAATATATATATATATATCATATTTTTTCTTGATATAACTTAACCTTTAAATCATTAAAAAGAGTAAAATTTATATATTTTCTATATTTTTATTCAATTTTCTGAATTCAATGCATTGTATAATTGTGTCACGACAAATATCTGACAATCCTATTTCTCTTATGACTCAGTGACTTTGGGCAGTCTGATTACAGCGAACCGATTTTAACAACACGTGATTCCCATGGCGTGTGGGGACTCCTTCGCCTAACCTCATCAATTTGATATTGAGCTGAGTGAGATTCAGTATAAATATTCGAAGAATGAATGCATTTCCACAACAAAGCCATATTCTTCAATTGCTCTCCTCTTTAATAATCACTAAATAATCCTCCAACTTTCAACAATATGGTTGATGCCATCGTTTCCGTTGTCTTGGATCTGCTGATTTCAACGACAATTGAAGAGGCAAAAGAACGGGTGAGGCTTGTAGCGGGTGTTGACAGAGAAGTGAATAGTCTTAGAGAGGATTTCGAAGCCATTGGAGCTGTGATGGTTGATGCAGAGGAAAGGCAATGGAAGGATGGACCGGTGAGACTTTGGTTAGAAAAGCTGAAAGACGCATCTTACGACATGGAGGATGTGTTGGATGAGTGGAATACTGCAAGGCTCAAGCTGAAAATAAAGGATTCTCAGACGAAGAAGGTATGTTCCTTCTTTCCCGCTGCCTCTTGCTTTGGATTCAAACAAATCTTTATGCGTCATGATATTGCTGTCAAGATAAAAGAAATCAATGAAAGAGTAAATGTTATTGCCAGACAGAAAGCTTCGTTTAATTTGGAGGCCAGAAGTGTTGAGAAATCTGAGCGGTTACAAAGTACTGCCTTAATTAATGTGTCAGAAGTATGCGGTAGAGATGAGGAGAATAATACTCTAAAGAGCAAGTTGTTAAGTGAGGGTAGTGCAGAACAGAATGACGTCCAAATCATCTCCCTCGTAGGGATGGGTGGCATTGGCAAGACAACTCTTGCTCAATATGCCTTCAATGATATTGATGTCATTAACCATTTTCATAAAAAAATGTGGGTGTGTGTATCAGACCATTTTGATGAGCATAGGGTTGCAAAAGCAATCATTGAAGCTTTGGAAGGTTCTGCCACTAATTTAGTCGAGTTTAATTCACTTCTTCTACGCATTAATACATCTATTTCAGAGAAAAGATTTTTCCTTGTCTTAGATGATGTGTGGACAGAAGATTCTCGCAAGTGGGAGCCATTCCGCATTTGTCTAATGAATGGACTTCGCGGAAGTAAGATTTTGGTTACCACTCGTAAGGAGACAACTGCTCAATGATTCAGTCAACTGACGTTATCTCCATCAAAGAATTATCTGAACATCAATGTCAGTCGTTGTTCGAACGATTTGCATTTTCTGGTAGATCTCGTTCTGAGCCTGACTATGAACAACTGCAAGAAATTGCCAGAAAAATTGTAGAGAGGTGTAAGGGCTTGCCACTTGCTGTCAAAACCATGGGGAGTCTCTTGCAGTTTAAAAAAAGTAGGGAAGAGTGGCAAATTATATTAAATAGTGAGTTGTGGGAGCAAAAAGAGTTTGAAGATCGTGTTGTAGCTCCACTACTACTAAGTTATAATGATTTGCCTTCCATGATAAAACGGTGTTTCTCTTATTGTGCAGTCTTCCCAAAAGATTATAATCTAAAAAAGGATGAATTGATTAAGTTATGGATTGCTCAAGGTTATATTGAGGCAGAAAAAAATAAAGATTTGGAGATGACTGGTCAAGGATATTTTAATTGCTTAGCCGCAAGATCTTTCTTCCAAGATTTTCAAGTGACGAGGGAGGTACTATTATAAGATGCAAAATGCATGACATAGTGCATGATTTTGCACAGCTTCTTACTAAAAAAGAGTGTTCTTTCGTGCGAATTAATGGTGTTCAAGAATCCATAAGCACTTTTGATCATGAGAAGCTTCGACATTTAAATTTGGTGTTAGACATAGACGTTTCGGCATTTCGTATGTCCATATCTAATGCCAACAAACTGCGTAGCCTTTTAATTGATATGTCGTGGACTCAAGTGCATTCATCTCAAAGCTTATTTGATCAAATGACATGTTTAAGAGCATTAAGGATATTCAGTATGTATACATTTGGTCAACGTCAAATGATGATTAATGCACTTTTCAAGGGGATAGGAAAATTGATTCATTTAAGATACCTCAAATTAGTTGTCCAGGAAATGAAAGAATTGCCAGAGACATGTTGCGAGTTACTTAATTTGCAAACTTTAGACATCGAAGGATGTGTCACAAACGAAAGATTACCCCAAGGGATTGGAAAGTTAGTTAATCTCAGGCATTTAATATTTGATAATAATCCTTTAGATTATATGCCTAAAGGAATAGAGAGATTAACTAGTCTTAGAACATTAAGTGAGTTTGTAGTTGTGAGTAGGGATGGCAAATATGGTAGTGAAGCATGTAACCTTGAGGGTCTCAAAGAGTTAAATCACCTTCGAGGGTCTCTTAGAATTCGAGGGTTGGAGAACGTTACAGATGTTGATGAGGTTAAGAATGCGCATATTGAGAAAAAGGAGAATCTTGTTCGTTTGCAATTAATATTTTCTAATATGAAAAGACGGACAGAGAGAATGGATCATGAAGAAATTATTGAAGCCTTACAACCACCTCCAAATCTAGAGTCGTTAGGGATAAATATGTATGAAGGCAAGACTCTATTCCCAAATTGGATATTATCATTAAATAAGCTGAAGGAATTAAAGATTAACAAATGCCATAACTTGGAGATTATGCCTCCTTTCGGAAAATTGCCATCACTTGAAGTACTCGTAGTATGGTTTATGAATCGTATAAAAAGAGTGGGTGATGAATTATTGGGAATAGCAAGTAGTAGTGGCACATCTTCATCAATTACAGCCTTTCCTAAATTGAAAAGACTCACACTTTTGTCTTTGAATGAATGGGAAGAGTGGGATTTTGGAAAAGAAGATATTACAGTCATGCCCCAACTCAACTACTTGAAGATTGATGACTGTGATAAATTGAAGTCGATTCCAGATCAACTTCTTCGGAGCACAACAATGAAGACATTGGAGATTGCTAGCTGTCCTATTTTAAGCGAACGTTTCAAAAAAAGGGGAGACGATTGGTCGAAGATCTCTCACATTCCTACAATAAGGATTAATGATGGTCAGTTTGGTGGTCAGTTTTCTCCAGATTCTTCAGATTCTGGTTATTGAAGATCTCTACAATCCTTATCGAAGATCTCTCACATCCCTACAATTAAATTGGTTAGTCACTGTTCTCCAGATTCTTCTTTTCATTTTTGTTTTATTTTGATGGTCAGTTTCGAAATCATAATTTTCTTGCATTTTTTTTTGCTAAGGTTATGCTTGTGGGTTGGGGTGGAAACAGTAGCTTAACTCTTACTGGTGATGTCAAAGCAAATCCAGAGTGAGTTTCTTCTTTTTTTTTTCTTTTTTTTTGACTGACTTTAATGTAGATTGAATCTTTTAATTGATTTAATTGATTTTTAAGTTGTGAACAGGTTTTGCTGTCCAAGTTAGCTGTGCTGAGAATTTAAAATCATGTTTCTTTTTCCAATGAAGTAAGTTATCAATAAATTCATAGGCTCTTATCTGACTGGAATTACAATTAATTTGTTTCATTTGATGGAAAATCAAATCAATTAATTTGTTCAGTTTGAGGTTTTATAGAATAATATGAGATTGTGTTTTTTGTATTGTAAAAATCAGATTTTTATTTATAGGATTTACTGATTTGGCTATTAGGAAGATGATTTCAAGAGTGGCTAGACTAAGGTGAAATATGCAGTTTATTCCGATTGATTCTCGTGTTGGGATAAGAATAAACTCATCAAGGTACATATACAATTTATTCATAGAAGTGATTTCTTATTATATGAATATTTATTGGTTACTGGGTACCAAATCATTTCTAACCAACAACCATTTAGAAAACAATTATGGCATTAATCTCTTAGCCCCTCAAGATTTTGTCAATCGGTTTGACTCTTGCTCTATTGTGGTTTATTTATGTTGTTTATATTATATCTATCATAAGTTAGAGATAACAAGAGAGCCATTAATGACTTGAAAATCATATATTATATTTAATTAGTTAGTTATTTGAAATGTGGAAGTAGCTGCAGTTTTTAAAATTTTCTATCCAATCTTGTATAAAGCTTGCAGGAGAATGACGGAGAAGAATCCAGAGGAAATGATGGATAGGATTAAAAAAGGTGTATCAAATTGGTTAGTCACTGCTCTCCAGATTCTTCTTCTTTTCATTTTTATTTTATTTTTGTGGTCAGTTTCGAAATCAAAATTTTTGCATTTTTTTTGCTAAGGTTTTGCTAGTGGGGCTTGGGTGGAAACAGTAGATTAACTCTTACTGGTGATGTCATAGCAAAGCCAGAGTGAGTCTGTTCTTTATTTTTTGTGACTGACTTTAATATAGATTGAATCTTTTAACTAATTTAATTATTTTTTTCTGCGAAGATTCAAGTGGTTGCACTACTTATGAAATCGGTTAGTATTTGTAGTTTTTTTAAGTGCTTTTATGTGAATTTTATTCTCCATCTTTTCAATTAAAATCACAGGAATGTCTGATTTTTTAAGTTGTATATTGGTAACTGTGGTAAATTGAAGATATTACAGTCATGCCCTAACTCAACTACTTGTATATTGGTAACTGTGGTAAATTGAAGTCGATTCCAGATCAACTTCTTCGGAGCAAAACAATCAAGACATTGGCTATTATTACCTGTCCTATTTTACAAGAAAGTTTCAGAAAAACGGGAGATTATTGGTCGAAGATCTCTCACTTTCCCACAATCAATATTGATGGTTACTATGTGCGAAGAGGAACTTATTGAATTCAAATATTATTGGCCCACAGGTATTTTTTTTTTAATTTTTAAAAACTATCTTTATTTAGTTAGTTCTTTTTAGCACTAACTAAATAAATGACAGAAATGTGATTCTTCTTTCTTCATTCCAGATGCAAAACGCCAAGAGGAAATGATAAATAGGATTCAACTTTTTCGGAGCACAACAAAAAAGACATGGAAGATTGAGCGCTGTCCTATTTTAAGAGAACGTTTCAAAAAAACAGAAGACGATTGGTCAAAACTCTCCCACACTCCTACAATCTGTATTGATGATGACTTTGTGCGAGGTGGAAATTTTGAATTCAAATACTATTGACCCACAGGTTTTTTTTTTTTAATTTTTAAAAATTATAATTAATTAGTTAGTTATTTGCAATGTGGAAGTAGCTGCAGTTTTTAATAATTTCTATTCAATCTTGTATAAAGCCTGAGAAGAATCCATAGGAAATGATGGATAGGATTCAAAAAGGTGTATCAAATTGGTTAGTCACTGCTCTCCAGATTCTTCTTCTTCTTCTCATTTTTATTTTATTTTGGTGATCAGTTTCGAAATCAAAATTTTCTTGTATTTTTTGCTAAGGTTATGCTTGTCGGCTTGGGTGGAAACAGTAGCTTAACTCTTACTGTTGATTTCATAGCAAATCCAGAGTGACTTTCTTCTTTATTATTATTATTTTTTGACTAACTTTAATGTAGATTGAATCTTTTAATTGATTTAATTGTTTTTACTGGGAGGATTCTTTGGCCACAACTGGCAGAGTGCAACAAGTCAATTATTATTTTGGTGTAGTATTTATGGTTTGGCTAATTTTGAGATCGAGAGAAGAAGCCGGAGAGGATTCAAATGCCTATCTCATGCACTAATTATGAAATTGGTTAGTATTTATGGTTTTGAGTAGTGATGTTATGTGGATTTTATTCTCCATCTTTTCATTGAAAATCACAGCAATGTCTGATTTTTTTAAGTTGTTTTTCTTATAATGCAGAATATAATAGGTATTGTTGTCCAACTGAGAATTCAAAATCATGTTTTTTTCCCAATGAAGTAAGTGATCAATAAAGTCATAGGCTCGTTATCTGATTAGGATTGCAATTAATTTGTTTCAATTTATGGAAAATCGAATCAATTAACTTGGTTCAGTTTGGTTTGAAGTTTTATAGAGTATTATGAGATTTTGTTTTTTGTGTTGTAAAAAATGGATGACTTCAAGAGCCATTAATGAGTTGATGATGTATAAAAATCACCATTTCGTTTTTACAGGTTCCTCCTGACATATCAGTGGTGAATGCAATTTCAAAGCAGAGCACAGTGCTGAGAAAAATCCTGAGAGCTTTCATTGGATTAGCTCTTGAAAATAAAAAGGATTTTGGAAAACAAGTGAAGACATTCCTAGGGGCAGAAAAGAAACAGCATATCCATTTCTTTGTCATCACTCACCATTCAATCTTTTAATTACTAATCAGCACTAAATTGATTTGTATTAAACTCTTTATAATTATATTAATGCAACACTCATGACTCTTTTTATCTTATTAATTTACAACTCTCAATAGGTTGGTTAGCATATGATTAAACAATTTCAAAGGTAATAATGTAGTTGGGATTTTTATTTGTATTTTAATACATCAACCATATTCGGGGATCTTGATACCCAAAAAAAAAAAAAAAGGAGAAAATCCTCTGAATCCCTATTATTTTCATGTTATATCGTCAAGTCTTTGATAATATATCTATTTGTTTTGTTATTTTTTATTTTTACATTTTATTTATAAATAAAAATGGGACATCAATAATTATAGACATACACAATAAATTAAAAAAAATTTCTCTCTTTCGTTAGTTCTCTCTGCATTTCTCCTCTCTATAATTTTCCCTCTAATATGTCGATGACTCAATTAGTTGATCTCAAGATTTCAAATCCATTATAACCACCATTTTTTTAATATATTTTTTCATTTCAAAATTCTTATATTTATTTTAAAAATGTTATTTTCTTTTTTTTATATGGGTTGGAACACAAGTGTTGGCTGATGTTTACGAACTTAAAGTTGGAAAAAAATCATGAGAAGACTTGCATTTAATTAATCTAAAAGCCTAAAATCTTGACAATTGACAATTTTTCCTTTTATTATTCTTTTTTAATTAAAAAATCATTAATATGGAAAATAATCTAAGTTACCTTATAAAAATTTACATTTTATTTTTTATGCTTTTAATATATCATATAAGTCTCATAATTATTGACATTATAATTTTTTTTTTTTTTTATAAATTTGATAAAGGGCAACAAACGAAAAAAATAAATGGATATGTTACCATTAGTTTTTAACTATAAGGACTTAACAAAATATTATGAAAAAAAAATCAAGAACTTGACGAGAGATTATGAAAAAATTAAGAACTCATGGGGTTTATCCCAAAAAAAGAAAATGACATATAACTCTATATCATTTAAAAAAAAAAAAACATATAATCTCTTGTTTCTTAACAGATTTGGTTTATTTTAATAATTATATATATTAAATAATATATTTGTTCATGTAAAATAATAAAATTTATTAACAATTAAGTTTATATGTTTTTTTTTTTTGAAAAATAAAGAGATTTTAAGTCCATATATTATCGATTACATGAGGGGCAAATGCGTCTTCTTACCTATAAAAAATCTAAAAATATCTAACTCTTCGTTTTCAAAATTTCCTTGAAAAGCAACAATCAAATCTGAATCTAGATTAGAAATGGCCACACCAGTAAGAAAGCCACACGTGTCTACTTCCGATCTTCTGACGTGGCCCGAACTCCTTCTTCCGACTCCTCTCACCGTCCTTCCGTCCCCGCCCCTCGCTCTCACCAGTATTTTTAATTTTTTGAATAAATTTTCAAATTCGCCGCGTCATTTTGCTAATTCGGATAAAATTTTAAATTTTTTTTTTAAAATTTTGATTGATCACATCTCAGCCGTCGGAAGGGATGGGCAAAGCGTTGTTCGGAGGCCGGGTTACTGATGAAGAATCACAGTTTCTTAACAAGAAGTAAGTCCATTCAACTCTCGATCTGTTTATTGAAACGCTGCGTTTTGTGTTTGGTTTTTGGTGTCAAGTTCAGTTTTTGATTCGCATGTGACAATGGTCAGTGGATGAATGTGGAATCGGCTTCTTTCTTTTTTTTAAATGTTAATTTAATTAATTAACTAACTTTATTTCATGCTAACTAACTATAACATTTTTTTTTTTTTTAAAGAAATGGATGTATTATTTTTGCCTTTCAATTTTAATATTTAAGGTGTTTTTTATAAATCCCAACTGTGAGACCAAATGAAATAAATATAAGAATTTCATACATTGGGCTTTTGGGTGAAGGGAGATTTATGATTTATCAAGCAATTACATGAATTGATTTGGGACTTTTTGTTATCTTAGTGTGTGATAATTGCCATACAATTTTTTGCTAACTTGATTAAGGAAGCTTTTCAATCCCAAGTTATCTTTGTTTCAATGCTGCATCTGGATTCTGTGTGTCTATCACTATCTGTTGAGCAACTGGAGTTACAGGACACGACGCAATTTTGTTACTCTTTGTGAATAGTGTCAAAGTTGTGGATTAAATAATTAGCCATACATCGTCACCTGGGCATGTATCTGTTGCATATTCAAACATAGGGCTGCATAATTTAGAATTTGCATTATAAAGGGTTTGCTCATTCCCGTTATTTCTAGTTACATGTGAGGTTATCACATATGTAAGTTCATCTGAAATTGTTCAATGTAATGTGTTCAGGAAGCCTTGTTCAGGTTATAAATTAAAGGAGACGACTGGCAGCGGCATATTTGCGGCCAATGATGAAAACAATGCATCAGAATCTGATGCTACTAATCGTAATGACAAAACATCTGTGCGTGTTTATCAGGTATTAAATATATTCAGAGTTCAATAGATGCATGCATAGACATCGGGAGTTCATCATGATGCCAATGCAATGCTTACTCCTTAGTTTCTGGTGGTTGAATTTTCAGCAAGCAATGAATCGAATCAGCCAGATTTCATTCAGTGATGAAGAGACTGTTCCTCCGAAGAAGCTTATCTCAATACCAGAGGTAGCAAAGCAGCGTGACTTAAGTGGGTCACTGCAAACTGAGTCAGATTCGAAGACCAAAAAGCAGATATCAGATGCAAAGTTCAAGGAGATTACTGGTCATGGCATATTCAGCCCTGCGTCTGAAATACGGCCTCAATCATTGGCTCCTGCATACTCCTTGGAATCAAAAGAAAATAAAGACATGGGAGAACCTGCACCAAGGAATTTGCGCACATCCGTCAAAGTGTCCAATGTCAGATACATTTCGGTTTTGCAACAATCATTTTCTGTCTATCCATACTCTCATCCCATTTCAATCTCTCTTTTTTAAATGCTTTCTTGCATGAAAAATGCTAATAAAATTCCATTGGAGGCTCCCACGGGCAATACTGCTGTATTGATGCTGTGAAACTGAAATTATATGTTTTCCATCTTTCTACATCTCACGAAATGTCACAGTTTTTAAAAAAATTTTAAATTTCATGGAGCAGTGATAACTTGGATTTTCTTACTCTTTCAAGGGTTTTGTTTTCACATCATGTCCATGTTTATAATTTCCCCATCTCTATTTTCTCACTTCACTTAGTTTTTGTTTCTAATTAATGACATTCCAATGGGGTTAAAGAAAATTCCAAGCATGTTGACCGAAATAAGTTATGCTTTCATCCTGCATTGCATTTCCCTTTTCTACAGTGGGCTTGTATGGGCAATTTAAGGTTAATTTTTGTTTAGATTGATGTGGATACAATTTTAACGTACATTTTGTGGTATTTAGTCTTGTGACTTGTACTGAATTTTTTGTATTCTAAATGTTTGTAGCCTTCTGGAGGTCGCGGTCAGAAGCAATAATCTGTTGCATGAAGAACCTGTAGCCAAGACATCAAAGAAAATAGATAACCAGAAGTTTGCAGAGCGGACAGGAAACGATATCTTTAAGGGAGATGTACCCGCAGGGTTTGCCGAGAAGCCTCTAAGAAATGATACGCTGAGAGAAATGGGCGGCAGCAACATCTTCGCTGATGAGAAGGCAGGATACCGAGACTATTTACGTGGTGTTCGCAAGCCCCCTGGCGGTGAGAGCAGCATTTCATTGGATTAACTTCCGGTATATTTTTCGCTTAAATATCAGTAAATATGTATGCCTTCCCGCATGGATGCTGTGTTTTGACTGACTGCAATGCTTGATGATAATCAGCGCAGAGTGCGTGTTTGTTTACTTCATTTGAATGATTGTTGCTTGATGTTTATTTGCTTTGCTTTCATGGACTTAGCAAATGGGTGGGATTCACCAATGGGATTCCTATTCCTATGGCGGAGTTGGGGACGGGACTCGTATTCCTTGAATTCTTTTTTTATCCTTCATATATTTTATAAATTCCATAATTATCTCTTTTTATTTAAATAAAAAAAAAATATTAATATTAATATTAATTTTAGTAAACAAAGCAATTACATTAATGGAAATACTATTTGACTCTCATGATGATTCTCATAATTAAGTAAATTATTTATTTTAATTTTGATTCTAACTTTTCTGATTCTAATTCATTCTGATTTTGGCTATTGAGTTATTTAAAAGATAATAATAGTCACGTGTTAAATAATAGTTGATTTTTTTCTTTGAGGAATTATTATTTAGTCCTTGTGGTGAAGTGGCACTACCATTAAATTCATTTACACTTTATTTATTTCATGATTTGTCATGGTTTCATATAGTATGGCATAATTCAAATTGTTGTTTGTTTTGACTTCCATGTTCATAGTTTGGTTTCTCATAATTTGAAAACTATATATTTTGGAGAGTTTTTTAAATCATGAATTTGGTGGTTTGTCATGCTTTTACAATTTTGTATTTTTAAAATATTCTTAATAAAATTTTAAAATATCAATTCTAACTTATTAAATATATTATATTAATAAATAAAAATAGTTAAAAAGTCTTCCCAAACATATTTGAGCACATAACTTGCTCAATTTCCATAAAGCATAAGAAATATTTGAGGACATTTTAATAATTTTATCATTTTTGAAAACTATATATCATACAATCAAATCAAACAAAAACCAACTATTTAACTATATCATAATATATCATCTTCCCAAATATGGAACGATAATTATGGTATAATACCATACAATATCATATCATACCATATATTATTAAATCATGTTACACTTTATCCAAACTATGAGTCCATACTAGTAGATTTGAATTTTGAACTTATTTGTACTACACATGTGGATTTCAATTATTAAATAATTTTTTTTCAATTTTTCATAAAGTGTTTTATGAAGAAAAACATATATATATATATATATATATATATATATATATATTAATTGACTTACAAATCATAAACTTTAAAATAACTACGTTGTCTATGTGTTTCGATAAAAAAAAAAAAGGTCAAGATTGACATTTACAATTAATATAGACTTAAAAAAAGGAAATACATTTAAAACAAGTATTCCCCCTCCCTCTCTAAGAGAATATACACTTGAGGATTAAATAATAATAATAATCCATAAAGTAAAGATTTAATAGACTTTTTACCAATTTCATTTTTTTTATTTCATCATTAATATTATATAATAAGGAATGACAAAAGACGGCTCCACTTAAATCCCGAAAGAGGTGATTTGGCGGCGGAATTTCCAACAATTCCAAAATAAAAATAAAAAAATTATTGGGGATTTGAGTAATTCAACTTTCATGAATCCATCCATTTTATGATAGTATAGTCCTTTCTAATATTGCCAAACTCAGTAGTCAATTGCAACAATCTGCAGAAACACACTTTATTAACACCTCAATTCATTCATAACATTCCATCTTAAATCTCTTAACAAAACAGATAAGAGAGTGCATAAACACACCCGAAACAAGATAAGCATCCGAACAAATGATAAACCATATGACAAGAGTGCGTAAACTCACCCGAAACAAGATAAGCATCCGAACAAATGATAAACCATATGACACAGCATAAACTTTTTTCATATGAAAGAAGACTCTACTGATACAGAAGCATTGCTCAAGCATCTCCATGTCCAATCAAAGCAAGAAGCATTCTCTCATAGTCTCCAGAAGTGTCGCCAGCAATTGCCTTTTCCAGAGTGACAGTGTTGCGTCTTTGGTATTCCTCCTTGATACGTTGCATATCCACCTCAGCACGAGTGGTGACAACCCTTGTAAGAGCCCATTCATCGGTCCCCAACTTGTTGATGGCCAGTCGCAGAAACTTTGCAAAGTGTTTCTCAGGGTAGGTCAAGCACTTGATTGCAGCTCTCAGCAGTTTGAGGAATTCATCATTGGGATCAGCCTTTAAATCCTGCAAACAAATACCCAGTTACCATCTATAATTCAAACAAATCATCCTTCAGCATTTCCAGATTAGTAGATGAAGTAGAATCCATTTCCGAATGTGTAGAATATGGTTTCAATTAGCCTACGAAACATTCTTAGTTACAACTACTACAAGTCATGTCACCTTGTTGATGGCATTTCCATAAGCGTTGTTGTAATGATTGAGAGTTGCATTAAACTGTGCCTTGCTCCTTGTAGTCAGAATCCTGATAAGCTCCTCATGAGCATAATCCTTGTCCGAAATCTTGTCACGAATAATCTTAGCTTCTGATTTTGCCAACATCATGTGCACCTCATCACCTTCATATCGGAATGTGCTCACAAGAGGAACCAAAAGCTGCGAGGGATCTATAATTAGTAAACAATATTCTACTATTTCATTATTGCAATTACTAGAGAAGAAAGTAAGGAAGCATTAGAAGAATAGGGCATAAAAAGCATTTTCCGTGTTTTTTCCCTCGATTACTATCGAGGCAAAGCAAAAGAGCACTTTTAATTACTGGAAAATCTAATTAACTGACAGAAATTGAAGGGTGTACCTTGCGGAAGTCTCCAGATGTGTGATATGCAACATCTTCCTCGAGGGATTTCTTGTAACGAGCAAGGTAGGCCTGCTTCGCAGCAAATAGGTCATGCGAAGACCTAGTGCAGGCAATTTCCATGAGAACCCAGTTGCTTGATGTGAATCTCTTTGTTGCTTCATTGGCCAAATATGCATCACGCTCAGCAGGAGTCAATGTCCATAGCAGTACAGATCTCTGTTTGATGCAAACAAACAATTACCCAGAAACAATTGTTAGCCTTCAACCCAAAAAAGACAGTGGCAAACAACAATAAGACTCTTTTTACACGATTGTTTTGTTAAATCATAATCTTACCTCAAAGTCACTTGAAAGTTCTTTTTCTAGTGCTTTAAGAAGGTCTTCCCCATAAGTTTCTGTATAGATTTCTCGAATCAACTTGCGCTGAGTAGCATTTCTGTGAGCCAAGACAGATATGATCAACGCCTCATTCGTGCCCCATCCTGTAAACATACAAATAAAGCAACCAATCAATTGATTGACACACAAACAATACTTTCAAAAATTACTAAGAAGATACAATCAACACATTTGCCAACATTGGTCTTCACCACCTTCCCTTCGAAAACATACCACCACCCAGAACCAAACAGAGACTCAAATCCATAAATCAGTCTTAATCGAGATAATAAGACATGAACCAATGACACTTAAATTTTGATCTTCAATTGATTAGAACAATCAAATTATAAAGACACATTTTGTTGTGGCCAATATTTGAGATGGCACCAGTTCATGCAATCCAAGAAATAATCCTATTACTTATGCCATCAAATGATGTACAGATCAAAGGAATCAAGTCCAAAATTCCCAAAATGTAATTATTTTTTTATATTTTTGTATTTATTCAAAAGCGTCAAACAAGAATTTGATCAAGATCGTTTATCGTAAATGCAACTTGATCACAGATTATATGGCTGAAATTCACTCTGAAGACCACCAAGAACAACTAAAAGAACACAAATCTCACATATGACCTAAACATTGTAATAACAAAGCAAGTTCAAACAGCCAAAAGTGCAAATTTTTTTTTTAAATTATTTTATTTACTCAAAAGGGTCAAACAAGAATTTGATCCAGATTATTTACCCTACTTGCAACTTGATCACTGATCAATATGGCTTAAATTTACTCTAAAGACCATCAAGAACATGTAAGAAAACATAAATATCATAAATTTCATTGAACATTGTAATAACAAGCAGATCAAATGAAAAATATATGATAAAAATAATAATCTTTTTTTTTTTTTTTAATCCTTGAAAACCCAACCACCATATTTGAAAGCGAGCAGCTCCCAGTTTCTTACAAGAAATGCACTTATTAAATTCAAACACAAGACTTAAAGATCCGATCTCGAACCTCTATCACCAAAATAATAATAATAATAATAATAATAATAATAATAATAAAAAACAGTAAAAAAAATGATACAAACAAGACCTTGAAAGGCTTTGTGGAGTTGCTCAGCATCCTCAGCAGCAGAGGGAATCTGGGCTGGCACTTTAAGGGTCGCCATTGTCGATTTTTTTTTTCAGTGCTTTGTAAAATGAAAAATGAGACAATGAAGATATTGATAATTAAGATGTGAGATCAGCAAATTTATAGTAAAAACATTTTTGCATGGACAATGTCTAAGTCCCTTATTTTTTAAAAAATCACAAGCCAGGATATAATTATAAATATTTATTTGTAAAAGCCCTTGTCTACCTACCTACCTACTACCTAGTACCTTCAGATTTCATTGAAAATAAATTTTTTAAAAATCAACAATTTGAAAATTTTTGGTGCTTTTTTTGGTTTAGTGTTTTAAGTTTTGAAAAATAAGAATGAAATATATTTGTTTGGTGGGCTCTTTTTTTCAAAAATAAATTTGGCAGGTTAGCCAAAAATGGCAATATTTGCTTTTTACACTAATTTTGCTATATAAGTTGTACATTCAATAAATGATTTAGGTGGGATATTTTCACCCTATAATTTTTTTGGACACACGTTTTTAATAAAATATTTATTATTAAAATTCTCAAGACATAAATTATTAGTAAGAATAATTTATAATAAATACATATATAATATTTTTCTAAACATTCATTAGACACACTCACTCAACTTTCTTTTAACTTCAAATCTTAAAATTTTTATTTTTAACCTTTCAAATTATATTTAGGAGAGTCTCAATGGGCGTGACTTTGTAGTGTAGAGTTCAGGATCTGACCTTTAGGTTCTGGTTCAAGTCCAATGAGTCTGTTTCTTATAAGAGTTTGGGACTGCCAGAGATTTTACATATTCCGCTTGAACTCGGAATGGATGATTTAGCGATAGGATTTCCAACGATTTTAATATATATATATATATATATATATATCGAATGCCTTTTTGACTTGACTTTTAACTGCAACCTTTCAACTTTATTTCTATAAAACCAGATGCTCTTCACTTGAATTTTGGGCCACAGTGATATGAAACGTGTGGCGACTGATAAGGTTCTTATCTTTTATATTTTTGACAAGGGTGGACACAAAATTTTATTCTAGAGATGATTGAAATTTATTTTTCATTTATTTATTTTTTAAAAAGGATAATATAAGAATTTATAGCGGATTTGGGCTTGGGCTTGAGCTTAGACATGATCAACTCCACTCCGGGTGTTTTTCATATTCATGAGACTGATCAATAATATATGACATGCATATGGATGACGTGGTATGCCCACCTAATAATATTTTGATATATATACAATAAATTTGAAATTGACCAATAATAATAGAGAGAAAAATTATTAATTAATATATGTCATGTCTTAATTAATTGGGTGCATTGAATATGTCGCATATAAGTTT